>PVJO010018579.1:0-36321 GCA_004026905.1 Hystrix cristata
AGAGAAAGAGAAAATAAGGAGAAACAAAACCAATATATACATATATTATGTATACATACACATACAGTGGGATTTCTCTGATGGCCACCACTCTGTGGGGGGCACAGGCCGAAACCTGATTCTGTGCTCGTTAGCCCTACCGCGCCTGCAGTGGTCAGTGCTGGGTACTATGTTGATCCTGGCCTCCAAGCATGGAGTCAGGGGGCAGTTGTCAGACTGCAGCAATCTGGGGGATCTTTGGTAGCCCACCCACATCTCCTTATAGTTTATGTCTCTAAAATTTTCCTTAGTGGTGTGGGTATTGTTGGCTTTACCAGATAGTGATGGCTTGTATCAGAAGAGAAATGGGGAAAGGAAAAAAAAAAAAAGAAGAAGAAGAAGAAGAAGACACACTGAGGGAGAGAGGTAACAGTGCTTTCAGTGCAAGGTGTTTCCCACCCTATTTGACGTTCACCCTGCCGGTGCATGGGCCAAGCCAGCGCAAATCCGTACCAGAAGCGGCCTGACCTGCAAGCTCAAGCCTCCTGTCCACGATGGAGTCCGGAGCTGGCCCTTTTTCTTGAAAGAAGCATGAGCCTCTTGCTGTTTTAGAAACTTTGATAAGCACAATTTTAGAAAGAGCACTTAGGCTTCCATTTGAAACATTGCTTAAAATCTAGTTGGATCAGGGCTTCCTTTACACAGTCAGTTCTTCTGCTCGCCATACAACACAATCCCTATCATCAAAGATTTTCATCTTTTACCTGTGTTTGTCTTATTTCTCATTTAAGAACTATTTTCCTATATTGACCCTGAAATATATTTTCCATGTTTCTTTTAAAAGTTTTGACTCTTGTGTTAAGCTTTTTAAGCTGACACAATTTTATATGTGGGTGAGGTAATTTTTTTCCAAATAGGTACCGAATCATTTCTGTATTACTTATCGAATCACTGTCTTTCTCACTGACTTAGAAGGCCACATGTGGGACACACTCTATTTTTGTACATATATACATGTGCTTCTCAACTCTTTATTCTGATCCTCTTAGTTTCATTGTCTGCACCAGTATCCAAGGATATGTACTGATATGGAAATACTGATTATTAAATTATAAAAGTTCTCTACAAGTTGGTAAATTGTTACTGTTCTGACACTTACGAGCGTTTCCCTTTGTTTCTTTGGCCATTCCTCCAGCTGTACTCCTACATCTTCCAAATGCACCTGTGATCTAGAAATTAAAGAGTAAATATCTGGCATATCCAGGGTTTTCTGTTACCAGTAATAAAACTTGTCTGCCTGATTAGTGCCCTTGAAATACTTGTTAAATATTTAGACTATCATTCCTGCCAAAATGCACTGTTTTAATAGCTATAGCTTTGTAATTTCTTTATATATGGAGAAAAAAATGCCCACACTTTATTGTTGCCCTTCAAAATTCACATAAATCTTTATGGTTTGTCCTATGAATTTTTAAGATTGGTTTATTGAATAACTTTTACCTGAAAAAATCTAATAGGAAAAAGTTTATTATTTGAATAAAAATTGAATAAAAACCCCTAGTTTATTTAACTTACATCTGTTTAACAGTATGTGTCTCCTCTGCCCCTCTGTTTGCTTCCCTTTTAATTAAGTTGTTTATTTAAAACAAAACAAAACAAAACAAAGTAGAAAACCAGAAACTAAATTGTGTGTTATTGTTGAGTTTGTCAGAAAAACATAGTCTGGTGTTTCCTGAATTCATTTTCAAGGCATTTTCTAACATATTTCTCTGGCCTTAGCACTTTCTATAAATTGCTAATTAGATTTAGGTGATTGATCAGATTTAAATTTGATTTTTTTTCTGTTCCTTGATTACATGAAAAATTGTATTATAATCAAGAAGCACAGAAAGATAGTTCTACCTATGTGCAACATCAGCAGGCTTTGATGGTCATTGCTAGGACCATTAATTAAATAGAGACTGAGAAGTGGAGATATTTTAATTATAGCATTCCTTCTTTATTTACTAACTGGAAAGTATTCATGAGGCAATTATTTATCTACTCTGAATTACAATCTATATAGGAAAGGCAAAGTAAATTCTGATTTCCTCCCTCTATCCATTTACACACACATGGTTTATATAGCAATCTCTTGAGATGATCTTTAGCATCATTTTTAATTCATTGATTTAAACATATTTGATGCATCTTAATTCATCCTAATTTATTGTTATTGATTTCTAAATTGTTTTGTTTTTGAACAATCATGTTATCCTACTGGCTCCATCCAGGCTTTGCCATATGTAAGCTAGGAGTTAGGATCTTAGATTCATATTATAGTATGAATTAGTTGATCCAACACAATTTTTTGAGAGGCAATCTCTTTCCCTATTCAGAGAATCATCTTCAAAACCTAAATGACTGAATGTGTGTGGACTCCTTATTGATTTTTGTTCTGTCCCATTGGCCTCATGATTGTCCTTAATATCCTTAACATGTAAGTCTTCCAGGGCTCATCTTTTTAAAGTTTGCCTTGGTGTCGAAGAGTTTTCAGAATTCACAATCATTTGAAAATTTATATGAAATGCAAAACTGTAGAAATCTGTTAATTGGCACAACTTGCTGGGATTTTGAGAATGCACTGAAATTGCAGAATAATTTTAATGCTATAAGAAATTTATCATTGCTGATTCTTACATACCATGATCACGAGAAAACTCTTCATTTACTTAGACCTTTAATTTATGTAGTATTATTAACAGATGTTAGTGTATTGTCTGTCACATTTTTATATAATCTCGTGTTATTAGCTGCTATATATTATTAAGTCAAATGGTTAACCAGTTCTTGACATTTGCTTGACTTATTTCCATAAATTTGATCATTAATAGCCAAAGCAGATGTAGAGCATTTATTATTCATAACATGATACTTCTGTGTAAGGTTCCCTTACCTGTCCCCCCACCAAGTACTGTGAATGTGATGGGGGTAAGGGGGCCCAGACGGGTGCTACCACATAAGTCTGTGTCACAGAGGAGTACTAGAAACATCTATGTTTATAAGAGGCTGCTACAATCCTGCCTATTCACCCTCCTGAGAGAGACATTGAGTTTATTGCTCAGGGATATAAGCAAATGACTCCAGAGAAGTCTGCAAATTGCCCCAGAAAAGTGTATTATTTCTTCCTTCTTAGCTTTTCTATTCAAACTTGCCTTCTTGCTTAGAAAACTGGGACTATGAAGAAACAAGCATATTCATGGAGGATTGTCTTCCAACCTATATAAATTCACTTAAAAATTCTAATTGTTGGTTGATTTTTAGTTAATTAGTTAGATTTTCCATGTATATAATCTTGTCTTCTGCTAATAATGACAATTTACTTTTGTCATTTCCGATCTTTAAACCTTTTATTTTATCTTCTTGCCTCACTGCGTATCTTGGAATCTCTAATCAATGTTGCATAGAAATGGCAATAACGAATATCCTGGCTTATTCCTACTTCAGGAAGAAAGTTCTCATAATGTATATACTTTTCTTACCTGTATACAAAGGTGATTATTTGATGTTGCTGCTTTTGTGCTACTAATATGGTAGCATAGGCACATTTTTGAATGTTAAATATCTTCACTTACCTAATAAACCCCACTTGGTCATAATGTACTACCTTTTCTATGTATTTTGGTTAGAATTTTCTAATATTTTGTATGGGATTTTTGCACCTAAGCTTATTAAGGAATATGGTCTGTGATTTTCCATTTGAGTAGTATCTTCGTAGGTACTGAAAGTCGGGCTCGGCTGTACCCAGGAAATGCGCTGGAAAACATTTTCTTTCGTCTCCTTTGGAAAAGCTTTATAAGATTAACATTAGTTCTTTAAGTGTTTGAAATAATGTGCCCAGCAATCCATCCAAAATCGGAGTATTTTTTGTGTGTGGAGATTTTGAAATTGAATTCATTTCAGTGGATATCAAAATATTTGGAACCTTTTAAAGTTTTGATAGGTTATTCCTTATAAGGAAAATGTTAGTTTCATCTAAAGGTTCATATTTACTTAATTTTGAACTTGTCTTTACTATGTCCTTCCATTTTCAGTGGAGTTAATTTATATTACTTTGCTTTTCTTGAGTTGAAAGATCAAATTGTTGATTTTTAAAAAGCTCTTTCTAGTGTATATTTGGAGATTACAAATTTCCTTTGATCATCATTTTAAGTGCATCACATATAGTTTAAATTCATTATTATTTAATTTAATGTCTCTTCTTCTGATATCTATTGTAGTTTCTTTTTGATTTATACATATTTAAAAGTGTGCTGCCTGGTTTTAAAACAGTGGCGGAGGGCTGGGGATTTAGCTCAGCGGTCAGAGTGCTTGCCTTGCAAGCGCAAGGCCCAGAGTTCGATTTCCAGTGCCAAAAATATTAGTTGCTTGAATAAAGTGTCCTCATTTATGTAAATAGCATTTTGTCTTTTTTTTTTGCATAGTTTGCATATTTTTCATAATCTCTTCAAAAGAATTTTTCTTCTTCCTCTCTCAACCTAAAGTGATGATAAGCTCTGCAAAGTTTGGAAGATAAAAACTTAACTCTCTAAGAATCTGGTGCTTTTATAGATAGTCTAAAAATTCTGATTATTTAATCAGAATTTAATTTATTTTAATCTAATTTTTAATTTATTTAATATTTATAAGATGACTTAGGTTATCTATTTATCCAGATGTCAGTTTTGGTAATATTTGTTTTTATATAAAATTACTTTTTTGAATTTTCAAATTATTACCAAAATATTCTTAATATTCCTTTTCTCTCTCCTTTCATTCTTTTGTTCCTTTTCTCTCTCTCTTTATTCCTTTCTTCATTTCCTACTTCCTGTTTTCTTCCTTCTTTCCTTCTTCCTCCTTCCCGCCTTCCTTCCTTCTTCCTTTTTACCTTTATTCCTTCCTTTCTTTCTTCTTCCCAGCTTAGTGATACAGTTATAACTTTCAAATATATTCTTATAGCATTTCTATGATTTTTTTCAGAAAAGAAAACTATATGACTTTAGTCTTCTTAATAATTTAATAGCGATGTATGCAATAGTAATCCAGTTACACAAAATAAGGTCCAGACAGCTTTATTGGGAAATTTCCTGGAACAACCCATTCCTTTTTTCATGGAGTGATATATAATTATTTTTCTATCCTACTTTTATTTTTATTTCTCTAAATTTTAATCCATGTTTATTTTCCTCCATTTTCCATTATCTTCTTTTTGAGAAAAATATATAGCTCTTTTCCAGTCACTTGTCATATTACAAAACAAGGGTTCACTTCTGACAGTCGTAATAAATGAAGTAGAAACAAATATACCAAGGTCAAGAAGAAGACAAAACAAACCATTTTTACATTATAGAGATGACATAGCCCTTCCCTGACCTAGTGTAGTATTTTTAGCCATTTCTGCTTCTATGTTTGCACAGAAAAATCCATCTGTATTTTCTTTCTTTTCAGAGACACTTTCTGTTCTTTGTTCTTTTCAGTGGTGACAATGAAGCTGATTGTGGGTTTAGGACATAGAAACAAGTAACCTAACGATTATTTTCTTTGGCTATACCATCATTAACAAAGATTGTTCTCTTAATGGTGCAAAAATAGTTCCCTCCAAGAAACATTTAGACTGTTTTGTGTTGCTGTAATAAAACCGGAGGCTGGGTAATTCACAAACTAAAGAGGTTTATGTGGCTCATGATTCTAGTAGTTGTAGTGGGGTCTAAACAGCAGGGTGCCAGCCCTGGTGAGGGTCTCCTGATTACATCACACACAGTGGAGTAGCGAGAAGGGGGTTGACCATGTGAAGAAGGGGCCAAGCATGTGGCACACCCTTAGTTTATCACAACCTTCTCTTGTGACAACTTCTAGTCATGGACCTAATCACTTAGATGGGTATTAATCCCTTCTAAGGTGCACCATGATCTAATAATTTCCCGCGAGGCCTTACTCCTTTCTGTCATCTCGACAGCGTTACACTGGGGACCAAGATCCCAGCAATGGAGCTTTGTGGGGCAAGCCACATCCAAAACATAGCAGAGACTACTGTCTCACCAATGTATGGAGCACAGTGTTTTCCTGTTTCTCTACCAGCTTAATGATTTTTAATTGGAGAGTAGACATTGTAAATATTATGGTGATGAACATACAGATGTTTTAATCTTCCTTTAGGCTTTTGGCAGGCAAGTAAGCTGCTCGTGGGCCATCGTGATTTTGCTGAAAATTGTTTTAAAATTTTTAGAGTTCATCTAAAAGAACTTTTAATCTAGGGTTACTAGGGTACTTTTTTCCCTCAATTTTTATTTTTCATTAGTACGTGTTTGCAGCATATAATGATTGCATTCTCTTGGGGAGTTCTCACATGTAATAACACCTGCCAATTCATTTTTTATCCCCTTCCTCACGCTGCCCTTCTCCCTCCATCTTTTGGTTTCCCCCCCTTTCGCAAAAGAGCTATCTCCCTACTTCCTATTATCTATCTTTTATTTTTCTCATTATTTTAAATTTAGGTTTCTCATATAAGAGAAACCATGTGATATTTAAGGTTGTGTGTCTGATGTATTTCACTTAACCTTATGGTCTCAAGATAAGGAATAACACAGCTGAGATGGCTACTAAATGTCGTAGGTGGTCAAACAGATTTCTTCACCCTAACTGGCTGTAGTGCAACTATCCTCCAGGAGCTGAGCAATGTTAAGCTTACTGTTTCCCGGCAGTTGTTTACTCAATCTTGTGGAGTCTTACTCAAGGCACATAAATCTTGATATTCAAACAATGAACCAAAAGAACCCATATAACAATATCCGAATATAAGTCTATGAAGAGATTTTCCTCCAACACTTTGTGTCATAAATCCCACTGCATCAGCCTCCCCAAACCCTTCTGTTTCCTCAACTCAGAGTATCATTTTGCTAAGCTCTCCATCCCTGTGTTATAGTTTTAAAAGTGCCTCTAAGCAGAAATCTAAAGAAATTTTGGGGCTTAGTACCTTCCCCCTCCTTCTTTCAAGAATCACAACCTGAGGCTACTTATTGTCCAGTATCTGCTTGTAATCGATCCATATATCCTATCCAGTTTTCCAGCTATTCATGGAGAGGGGAAAGTCTGTTACCATTTACTCTGTCAAGGATGGAAGGAGAAGCACTAGCTAGTATAACAAAAAATTTACTAAGTATTTAGTTTTCCTTGAATTGCTAGATGAGAGTTCTATTATTTTCTCAAAGATTCCTTGGAATGCAAGATATATTCTGAATATGATACAAAAATGTATCAACTTTAACACAAGTTAACTTATATGTCAAATTCCTTCATAATAATTCTTTGCTTCTGAATCTTAGAGGATACAAGAATTGGATTCTTTTTCCTGTGAATGTCAGTCAAAACTTAAAAAAAAAAGACAGTTGTTATCAGTAGAATAGATATTGATTGAACTCACTAAGTATTTCCCTGAGAAGACTATCAAAGAATTGACAAAACTAGAACCGTGTTAAAAATATACATGTACAGCTCAGAGAACAGATGGAATAAATAACAGGAATTTAGAAATAATTTTTCAAACTCTTGCTGAATGTTTTCCTTATGCTTCAGAATTGCCAATCATACTCTCTAAGTTATCGTAATATTGAACTTAAAATAAAATCTGGTTTGCATATCTTTACTATCTGATATGACACACTGTAGTTAACATGACATTTACAAAAACAAACATCCTATTAAATAAATTGAATTAGTCATACGGAGAGCATTTACCTATTCCTGAAACACTGAAGGAGAGGAAGAGAAGAAATAAAGAAGGAAAATGGCAGCTGGGTTTTTTTCTGGATCACTGAAGACCTGTCACCACACTGTTACACTTGTACTCATCACTGCTCAGCTGTATTTGCTGCAGAATGTCTGCCCTGACTCTTTCAACCAGGTGTTCTGGGTTTTCTAGTTGACTTTAGGGGTTCAGAATATTTCCCCATCTTTTCAATATTTTCCCTAGCTACCCTGTTCTTATGGCTGTGTCTGGATGTCCCCTCAAAGCCTCATGTAGTCATCAGTGGAACTTTTTCAGAGGTGACTGTAGAGTGTGTGGTGCTGGGATTATGGGTATGTGATTACTAAATTAGTACACTGACTGGTTTGACGTAGTTCTGAGTGTGGATAATGGGAAGGCCCACCCTGGGTGTGAGGGCTACCGGCCCTGAGGGCATGTAGCCTGGATATAATATAAGGGACAGAAAGAAGGCTGCGATTGTCACTGCTTACTGCCGGTTACTTCACTGCTTTGCTGCCTTCTGCCTGCCATGAACTGTTTCTTCTCTGCGATGCCCGTCTGCCATGCCACTCTGACTCGGACCAAGCCAACTATGAACTGAAACCTCTACAGCCGTGAGTCAGCTAAACCTTTCTTCCTTTAACTTTGGATGCCAGGTATTTTGTCTCAGCAACAAGAAAAGTAACCAAGACACCTGTCACCAGCTTCCTATCATACTGAGGTGAGAACTGGAGTGCTCTATTAAACTGACAAAATGTTGGAACTTGTTGGAGCTAAGGTAACATGTATGTGGGAGTATTTCCTGGCTTCCTCAACATCAGCCTTCTGGTCTTCCTTTCATCTCTTTTCCCATTAACCTCAGCCTTAAAGGTTTTTCTTTCTCCATGGAGGCCTCTTATTGCTTCAACTTCACAGTTACATCTCTAACACACCTTTACACATCTCCAACCATTTTTATCTCCTTTTATCTCTAAGGACATTCCTGTCTTCCATCTCTTCCTCTTTCCCTCATTCAGCATTTAGAACCTACAACTTACTGGCATCATGAACTCCAACTTTTCCCTGGAATCCTTGCCTATTTTTATACTTAGTATATTGACTGCTCTTTTAGCACTTTTAATGTGGACTCACGGCCAGTAGCCATTCACAAAGATGTTTACCAGCATTTGTAGGTTACTCTGTCATCACTGGTCAGTTCTCAGTGTGCTGTCTGGTTTGTTTTTATTCCTGATCTCAGCTGAGTTTTGCTGAGGAATGTTCATTGTACATTCATGCTGTCTAGTTGTAGAGCCTTACAACTAGATTCTTATATGTGTTTGGCAGCCAATTTATTCATCTTACTTAACTGCAACTGCATTCAGATACTAACCTTGATATTGGTTCATTTATCCTCAAAAGATGACTTATCTCCCACTTTTTTTAATCTCCTACTTTTAAGACAACTGAACAATCCCTCCTCTGGGTATGTACCCAAAGGAAATGAAATTACTATGTTTTATAAATATTTGTAGCATTATTTATAATAACCAAGATGAGGAGGCAATGGAAATATCTGTTGACAGATTAATGGATAAATAAATTGTGAGATTTCTATGTCATATATTTCTCATAGAACACATATACATACCAAATGAAATATTACTCAGCTTCTAAAGAAGGTGAGCCTATCACTTGCTGTGACATAGGTTAAGCTCGAGGACATCATGTTAAGTGAAATAAACTAGACAAAGAAAGGAAAATGCTGCATAATTTCAATTATATGTGGCATCTGAAGATAACTGAATATATAGAAATGGAGAGTAAAACAGTAGCTGCTGGGATGGGAGCGGCAGGGATGAGTGGGAACACGTGGGTCACGGTGTTTGAAGTTTCACTTACGTAGTTTAGCTAAGGTTAGAGATCTAGTGTACAGCATGAGGACGGACTATAGTTAATAATACTTTATATATTCTGCCAATTTGATAAGGGAATAGTTTGAGGTCCTCTTACCACATGTACACAAGAAGAAAGGAGACTATACCTGATGTTGGGAATGAGAATTTGCTTGACTCTTTTGAACATTTCATTTTTCTTTTACCTTCTAAAATTTTCTCCATATTATTTTGCATTTTCTGGACATCTGAGAATTATGAACCTTCAATATTTTTCTAAAGTTATTGTTTTTTTATTTTCTGTTCTTCCTGGAATAGGAAAATTATAGCCCTTCTTCGTGTCTAAGGTTAAAAACTTCCTACAATGTTCAAGTCTTTTCGTTTTCAAAATCCTGGTTTTCAAGGATCTAAGTCCACTTCATAACTTCCTACTCACTCTTTTACCCTTTAGTAACCTGGTGGGCTCGAAGGCAGCAAATCTCATAACCTGTGCTTGGCTTTGTTCTCTTCATTTTGTGACTAGTAACTTTCCTTTTGAGAATCTTTTTCTTCCTACTTTTTAAGTGTCCAACTCTTCCCCAAAGGAATCAGTGATAGCCCAGGTGGATGCTGGAAGAGTAACTGGGCAAGCCCAAGACAAAGGAGTCTGGCTGCCCATATGATAGTACAGGAGAGTAGGGAGGAGAGCTGGGCTCTTACGTACAGAAGTCTGGAGGGCTTCTCACTAAGGCAAACGGCAAATCTGGAAGGCACAAAAGAAAGATCATAACTAGATTTATGGAGGCAAAAATTTAGGCTGAGAAAACTTTATTACAACAAAAGCACCCAGAATTGAGCAGGGAATATGGGACTGGGAGAGACAATCCTGATAGGTGACATACTTACGAGTGGTTGAAGATCCTCCTTGTAGACTGGAAGGGGCATGGTAATGGGCAGAGTGGTCTCGTTTTAAGGCCATTGGTGTATCATCCACTTGACTTTTTTGAGACTTTCCCAGAAGTGGGGCTGAGATGACCCCTTCTTACATTTTTCCAGTACAATTCCTAAAGTGCTCTGGTAACTTATAATAAGATGTTTCCAAATAAAAGAAGACATTTGTTTTCTAGTTCCCATCCTTTTAATTGCTTCAAGCATGAGAGCTATAAGGATTCAAATATTTCCACACCACCTCATGTGGTTCCTCGTGGGGCTATGTGTTCTTTTAGAAACAACTAAGAGAGGCTGGCTCAAGGATAAACTGCAGACTCTGAGAGTTATTCTACCTCAGAGGGCTCTCTATCAGCAATGCAACTGAGGATGCCACGTAACTCCAAGAGCCACACCAGGAAATGATAGTCATTAATGACTTGGGTAGGAGTGGAAAAACTAAAGGAATTGGATCAGGTGGCAAGTTGGTCTCATTGTGACGTTTTGTTCTGCAAAACTTCCTTGTATTCTGGGTTTCTGAAAGCACGTAACTAGAGGTGGGGCCTGCCTCACTCCATTCCATAGATACATAAAATGACCAGGAACACCCAGCTGAACTGAGTTGGGGGGGGCGGTTCCGGGCATAAAAGGATCCACCTGAGGATTGTTGCCGACACACCATAAAGGAGAACAGGAGCAGAAGATGGGGGCTGGCTGTTTCCCAGGAGAAGCTCTGGTCGTGGCTGGTTCTTCAGAAGGGAACTCGGCTGTTCTCGTCGCAGAAGGAGCTTGGAGCCTTCCGTTGGCGTCATCCGGGACGGCTGCTGTTTGCCTTGGGGGAGCTCTGGTGTTCATCTCTGCTGTGAGTGTTTTTCCCTGGCTCCAGTATAGATTTCTTCAGCCTTTTAGTGCAGGCACAGACTTACATGAGTCAGTGCTGTGGGCTCCCAGCCCTTGATTGAATCTTTTGGGTCTCCAGTGCCTAGGTAGAAGTTCTAAACTCTTCCTGCATTCAGCTTGTGTGTTTGTGAATGTTGTAATGTGTAAATGTCCTGTGTTAAATCTGCTGTCTTGCAAACTACTGACTCTTGAAAGGTAATTAATACACATAGTAATTATATTCCTTGTCGGGAGTTGGTAGAGGTTCATAAACTACTTTCTGTTTGTTTGTTTTCATCCCCTTCCCTTTCTTCCCTCACCCTTCCCTCCCCCTCTTGGTCCCCTTCCCTTTTGCAAAAGATCTATCTCCTTATTTCTTGTTATCTATCTTTTATTTTTCTCTTCATGAGTTTCTCATATTAAAGAAACCATGTGATATTTCAGCTCTTGTGTCTGATTAATTTCACTTAAGATTATGGTCTCAAGGTGCATCCCTTTTCCTGCAAATGACCCAAGTTTATCCTTCTTTATGGCAAAGTAATACTTTATTGTGTTTAAAAACATTTTTTTAATCCATCTGTTGATGGACATATAGTCTGCTTCCAAGATTTAGCTAGTAAGTACAAATAAAGAACAACATGAAGGATTGATAGGAAGAAACGAGGAGATAGATCTTTTGCAAATGGGAAAAGTTACAGAAGAATGAGGGTGAGGGGAGGGGAAGGGGAAATAAAAAGATTTAAGATGTATCACTTACATGCCTCAAATATCACAACGAATGTAAACATTATATATCATAAACATGAACTAATAATAATTGTTATTATAACAATAATAATAAAAAAGGGGAAAGGGATTTAGAGAAGGAGGGAAGGAAGTGGGTGGGAAGGGTATTGAAAGAGGATTGATCGAGCTGTGTTATGTATATGCACTTACTCCCTAGGATGAATGTAAATTTAAGGCACTGCAAATGTACTAATAAACAAAAGATTCGGCTATTATGAATTGTACTGCTATAAACATGGGTGGGCATGTATTGCTCTAATACGACATCTTTAACTCTTTGGGGAAGATACTTAGAAGGGGAATGGCTTGGTCAAATGGAATTTCTAGCTTTCGTTTTTTGAGGAATTTCCATACTGGCTTCCATGGTGGTTGCACAAGTTTCTGGGAATGTAAGCTAGTGCTTCACTCTTTTCCATAAGTAGTCTTTAAAAGAAAGATGAATCCTCTGTGAGTGGTGTGTTTGTGTGTGTATGCACGTGTGTGTATCATGACTTTTTTTTGGTGTACTGCAGGCATGTTTCTGTAATGTTGTTGTGTTCCTTGATAGCAGGGACCTTGGCATTCTCATTCCGGCAAAGATTTATGTAGCTCTGAGGACAGTGCCATTGATGTCCTCCTGGGTAGTCAGTCCGAGGAGGGGGTTTGCGTGTGTGTGGATGTACTATGATTTGATGATCACTGTTGAGAAAAAGAACATCACCTCCTAGTCTAGCACACAGATGAACCTCCATTGTTGGACTATCAGTATTTGCTTCAGTTTCTTTCCTTAGCAAACACTACTGTTTCCCCATTACATTAGTCTTCTGCACAGTCATGCTAAATGATACATCTTGGGAAAACTGTTTCATTGCCCGGCATTGTCCATCGGTCCCATTGGATTATTTTATGTGCTTGTATTAATTATAGTCATTACTGGTAATACTATAGATTTTCCTATTCCCTCTGCCTTTCTATTGCCTTGTATTAATTTGATTACCCAAGGCGACTTTGTTGAGAGTACTATACACAATAAGGTGTATTATTAGCAGTAGTTTTGAAAATCATTTGCAAGCAAATTGCTATGTCAATGCCCCATAATAATGTTGACTACTTCTATTCTTCTCGAAGTCCTTTTTATTTCTTCCGAAATAAGTCACGCTCTTAAGAACCTTTGCTCTAAACTAAAATATGAACCAGAATGCATCATAATGGAACCCCCTCCAGGGTAATAACATTATTCCTTCCTTAAGGGGACTGTGCATTTAACAGTCAAAAGAAAAGAACCCATGCTTTGCCTCAGAGTTGTGCCACAGTCTTTTTAAGTATTTCCCTCTCTTTAGGAGAGCTGAGGCTTTTTCTTTCAATTTGGAAGGACATTTTCAAGGATATTTTCTTTCTTTCTTAATCCTTGCTTGAGCTGCCTATGTCAGCTGAGCTATTTGGACTCTTAGTTTATTGCTTTCATTTGTCCACTCTTGCTTTCTTAGTCCATTTAAAACATCTAAATCCTTTAAATCACATAGTTCTGTTCTAAGCCGCCTACTCACCTGCCCATATGATAGTATCAGAAAACTTTAAAGTAGAAATAGTTTTCTTTCTAGGACAATTTTTGAGTATCAGCACAGAAAATACTTCAGTTCTGATAATGTGCAAAATTGGGATGAGTTACTTTATCTGTGCACTCTACCACTGCTATTTGGGCGACCTCGTTAAAAACTACAGAGGAGGGGTGGAAGCACCTTCCTTTCTTAGATCATGAGCTTATATCAGGTCAGAGTTCCTCATCTTTGGGGAGTAGCTACCAACAGAAGTCTAATTTGCCTCAGAATGATAACCAGTGTGTGCCTACATGGAAATTCTGTTAACACTTGGCTACAGATCTGCTCCTGCCTTGAGTTAGTTTCTAATAATACCTATTTATTAAGCTCATACTTTGAGCCAGGTTTGCCTAAAAATGAATTATATACAAACATAGCATATCTCCTTTCTATCAAGATATAATTTACATACAAGATTAAATCTTAAAAGACTACATTTGGTAGCATTTAGTAGATTCACAAAGTTGTGCAACCATTACCACCATACCATCTAATTCCAGAAAATTTTCATTATCTCAAAAAGAAATGCAATGTCCCCAAATAGGCCCTCCCTATTTCCCTTCCCATTCCCTGGCATCCCCCAATCTATTTTCTTGTCTCTGTAGATTTCCTATGGTAGGAATATTGCATAAATTGAATCATATAAGATGTGAACTTTTGTTACCTTGGCATAATGTTTTTAAGGTTTCTCTATGTTGTGAACTAATGCTTCATTACTTTTTGTGGATGAATGATATTTACTTGTATAACTATACCAGATTTTGCTCAGTGGTTCTTCATTTGATGGGCATTTAGGGTGTTTCTAGTGTTTGGTTCTTATAGATAATGCTGCCATGAATATTTGTGTACAAGTTTTTGACCATTCATATATATATATGTGTGTGTGTTTTCACTTCTCTTGCATGAAATATAATTGCTGGGACATATGTTAACTATGTTTAACTTTTTAAGGAACTGCCAAGCTGTTTTCCAAAGCAGCTGTACCATTTGCATTCCTACCAACAATATATGAGAATTCTAATTTCTTCACATCCTTGCCAGCACGTTATTATCTTTTTGATTATAGCCATCCTAGCGAGTCTGAAGTGTATCTCACTGTGATTGTGTTATAACTTCTATCATCTACAAATCAGCTTACTTCGTATCATAAGTTTCTACCCTGCCAGGCTTAGAGACGGTGGTCTCCAGTGTTTGCATCGAGACCCTGAAAGACTTACACAGTACCTGGTTCTTTCTGGGTCAGGAATGAATCTGTCTGATCCGCGGGTGGTCCACACAGAGAGCCTCCCAGTCAGCTGGGTCCACACAGCCATCCTGTGTACACCTGTACTGGGACACAGAGACACTCTGTGAGATGAAGTAGAGTTTATCTCCTCAGGGCACCATGCAACCAGGTTTGTTCTCTTATGAGCCTGTGTGTGTCCCTCGGGGACCCTGCCAGACCCCACGTTCCCCCAACTCCAGGATTTCTCTGATTCTCCATTAATCTCAAGGGAATCTAGCCTGATGGAAATCTTTTCCCCTTCCAGTTTCTCTCACCAGTCTTAGGTGTTTTTCCTACCACCAGGACTGTAATTTAAGATTGTGGAAAGGAGAACCAAAAAGCTAACCCTTACAGAAACAAAAACTTTTTTTCTTGTCTTACCACTCCTTCTTCCTAGACAATGGGTGAAGAGCCTGTTTCCTGCTTGTTTGGAGGACACCAAATATTTTGGGATAGGATGGGCCCTCCTCTGTTATCTTTTAAATGATCTACACAGACAGTGGCCCAATTCTGGGAGGAGCTTGTTGAGGGGGAACAAAAGTCGTTATCTCAAACGCATGTTTTCTCAATGCATTCTCACACCTCTATGCACAGAGCGCTTCATCTGTATTTGCAAGTGGGGGAAACTGAGGCTCTGGAAGATTAAGTATTAGCTGACATATAAAAGTATTATCAGACATATAAAAGTATTGGCTGAATTAATTGAACCTGCCTCAGGTTACATAGTTTATGAGTTATAAAACTGGGAATCAAACCTTAAAACTCAACCCTTCACTAGGCCTCCCTATTTCAGATCTGGACTTATCTGAGAATGCGGCTCCACGTGGTTACTTGCAGTCTAGTAATGAGTTTTATTACTGAATTCCTTAATATTATTATTTCTTATTTTCCTCCTGAAATCACAGATGAACAATTGCCATTACAGATAGGAATCTCAACCTCCTCATGTGCTGGTTCAAGTCAAGAAAGGCACAACTCCACATGTGTGCAATGGCCATGAAATTAGGATTTTTTTTTTTAATCTAAGAACAAACTCTAGCCAATGATTTTATTTGCAGAGGGATGAGCTGGACCGGCATCAGGAGGAGGTGCTGAGTGTGGCGGGGGCACTATTAGCCTTTAGCTGAAGGGAATGTCTGTCCTGGTCACTGTAATTTGTGTGGTGGGGCTTTTCAAAGATGTCTACTGAGATCTTACGGTTACTGCAGGGCACGCATTGCTGAGACCCGACCCTCGCGTTAATGCTGACCTCAGCCACAGGGAGGCCAGGGAATGCTGGCGAGCCCAGGAGTTTACTTACTGCAAATGCCACCTTTTCTTCCACATAGTGCTGTGGGTGCTGTTCTGCCTGGGCCTCCTCCCTCATCAAAACGTGCTCCTCATGATGCTACCATTGGTCATCTGTATCTTCTGTCAACTTATCTACCTTTACTAGGACCATGCTTGTATTTAAAAAGCTTTGTCTTGACCAATGGGGAAAAGAGACTTTTTATTAACAAAATTTAAACTGTAGTAGAGATGAGTTCATGGGTTGATTTTTTTTTTTTTTTAAATGTGCGATTTATGTTGGGTGTAACAATGAATGCTAACATTGTAGAACACTTAATTCTATGGCAGGTAGGAGCTACTGCTTTTATTTATATTATCTCATTTAATAACTGTAACAATATCCCTTAGATGTTAGTACTATTATGCCATTTTATAGATGAGAACGTGAGATGTAGCGATGTTAAATTTCTCCAGACCACTTCCTTAAGAAACAGTGGGACTGGAATTGCTTAAGAAACAGTGGGACTGGAATTTTGACCCAGGAATGTTGGACTGTAAAGTTCTCCTTCGTTAGCCTCAGGCTTGCTTTTGAAACCTCAGACAGGATTGAATGCTGTACCTGGAGATGAGTCAATTCCCTGTAGACAGAGCGTGGCTGTAGATCAGGTAAAGGAATAAAGTATTAGTTAGAAAAGGTGAGATAAATACCCCTTCCTAAATCATTACCAACTACAAACACTCATCTTCACAAGGAACCATTTAGAGTTCTTTGGGGCAACAAGGCTTTGTTAATGCCGATAGTTCAGATTCCTGTGTGTGTATTTATGTTGGAGGCCGTGCCTTGAGCCGTGTGAGGCAGCTGGCTGTCATTTCAGCACAGATTCACTGGTGAATGAGTGCTGAAGAGAGAGAGTGCGGAAGACCTCTGAATAGAAACGAGGTGGAAGGTGCAGGATGTTCAACAGCAGGGTAAAGTGCACTCTGCAGGAGGCTTATCTCTCCCCTACTCCCTTGTCTACTGATACAGACAGATGAAGAGTAGTCTAGGGGCTGAAAGAAGCAAGAAACTTTCCCTTCACGTGTTGGGAGAGATTGTCTGTATTGTAGTGATGAAGTTAGAAGCAGCTGTTAGTGTGGGGAGTTTTGCTTCAGCAGGGAGACAGCTTGGGGAAGTCATATTATACTTTCTACTTCTGTCTTATCGTACTATCTGCCCGTCCCCATCCTTGGCTTATTTCTTTCATTTCATAGACTCTGTTCTTCTCCACCTTAAAAAAGTTTAAGTCTGCTGTCACCATTCCATTAAGATCAACTTCACCCAGAACCTTAGGGCGCAACGCAAAGCGAAGCAGAACTTCTGACTGTGGTGTGCAGAGGACGTTTTCTACCTCATGCTGCCGTAGTATCTGCAGCGCCTGGTTCTGAGGATCAGGCCCTTCCCCTTGAGGTTCTCTTCCACCTCGTGGCCTCAAGCCATCTTGGGGTCTCTTTGTTCTGCTCTTTTGGTGGCTGAGTTCGTGTACTTAGACATCAGTGTATCATTCTCTTAGAGCTGCCGTAACAAAGTTCTACAAGCTGAGAGGCTTAAACAACAGAAGTTTATTGTCGCCTAGCTCTGGAGGCCAGAAGTGAGATCAAGACCTTGGCTGGTGGATCCCAAGCCCAGATCCTCCACGTGTATTTTGAAGACCTTGGCCAGATTTGTTAACCTCTCTGCTCTTTAGTTTCTTTTTCCTTAAAGTGAAATTTATAACCGTC
Source organism: Hystrix cristata (assembly GCA_004026905.1). Taxonomy (NCBI): domain Eukaryota; kingdom Metazoa; phylum Chordata; class Mammalia; order Rodentia; family Hystricidae; genus Hystrix; species Hystrix cristata. The sequence goes on from PVJO010018579.1 coordinate 18,052, forward strand.
TTAGCTCACAGGACTTTGTGAGGACTGGGAGGATTGACGTGCACAAGAAGCACTCGGGACCGAGGCGTGTGGAGTGTGCGCCCGAGCGGCATTCTCACGGCTGCCCTGCTGTGATTTATTTCAGATAATAGAACTTGGGGTAAGGACTGATTTATAAAATGGTTTAAAAAGTTTAGTTCTTTCCATGGTTTCATAAAGAGGGAGGCTGTGACTTCCCCATATTTTGCAGTTAATGGTCAAGTAGGGCTCATAAGGGCCTGAGGCCTCTGACTCTCAGCCTGGTGTTCTGCCTGCCACGTTGCTATCAGATACTGTTGCCTTCTGCACTGTGGATTCCACATCCATAGCCAACAACCAGGAACCAAAAATACAAGGGCACTCTCCTTTTTAGCTTGTCGTTCTTTCTAAGTAATACAGTATAGCAAATATTTACGTCGTACTTACATTGTATTAGGTATTATAAGTAATCTAAAGCAAATTCAAAGCACATAGGAGATGTGCTTAAATTATATGCATGCGCTAAGGCATTTTATATGAGTCTTGAGCATTCACAGGTCTCCACGGATGGGTATAACTGTATTTGGATATCTATGCTAGTCAGTGTGTTTGGGTCATAAGCAAAGAATGAATCCAAACTAATTTAAGCAAATTGAGAACTTGTTTAGCTTTGGTCACCCTGTTTGTATGTCTACCAGCTCATAGCTCCTTAACTTAGCCCTACTCGCAACCTTCTTAGAGAAAATTCTTCGAATTATGACAAAAATCCATTATCTCAATCTTGTGCCATTATTAGACCTGTGGGTGTGGGTGTGTGTGTATGTGTGTGTCCATTCATACGTGCAATACAGAGCCGAATATTATATCTACCAAGTACAGAAACTCCACCTGGCCAGATACAGATGGAGGGCCCAGTCCTGGAGATCGATGTGGGTGGGTTAGTCCTTCTTACCAACCATGGGGGTTTTGAGTGCAAAAGAGCTTGCAGCAGTAAAGAAAACTGAGGCAAATGGCATGATCATTTGGAAGACAAGAACAATAGAAGTCCTTCCAAAAATTAACAGCCCCAAATAGGTCAGAACGTCTCAAAACAAACAATACTACAAATTAAAAATATTGGGCATCTCAGTTTATCACATCAAACACATCACTTGTAGTTAAAGTCAAGTCTCCCCATCCTTTCCTTTCTCTCTTGGTTGCCATGTCTCTCTCGCCACATGATTGCTAATCTCTTAATCGTTTTCTTTTAATCAAAAATCAAGATTATCAGGAGGGTGTTTCCCAAACAAGAACCTAAATTCCCAAGTGGACTGGGAGGATGCAGTGTTGAACACCAGAGGCGATTTCACATTGCCATCAGTTTCCACTGAGTCTATCAGTATTGAGCTATAATGTGAGCGTGAGGAATTCCCGCTGGGAATACTGAACGTCACTCTGTGACTGAAAAACGGGGCGAGCTTTGGGCACATGAGACCCCATGCACGCCTGCTGCCTTTTCTGTTCCTACTTACTGCAGTTGTAAGGAAGACACTGGCGTCTCTGTCGCTAAATAACTCGAAGCCAGTCTTGCAAATCGCACCTCTCTCCATCGACATGCTCACAATTAGCATGATTTGAAGCACTCCATCTACAGTTTAGAAATGCAGCCTTCGGGGAAAGAGGAGCAGGGACTCCCGTGGAGAGTCCTCATCTGTAGAATTTTCTTTGCCTGCTATGATTTGGCAAAGCCCCAGTGAGAAAAACCTTTTTATTATGATGAATTACTGATGCTAATATATGATAGTCAATGTTGTTTGCTATCTGTTTTAATTAAACATTATTTTGCATGGACTCCCTGAAGAGTCTGCATCAAAAAAAAGCACAGTTTCATAAATCTTATAAACAACTAAACAAATTCACGCCTTTGCACATTTATACCATTTGAAACCTTGGTATGTTCCTAAGTTTGTTCTATATGATTGCAAAGATGACTATTTGTACTTATTTGTGCATGAGTAATTTTTCCAGTTTCCTTGGAAGTAAAGCCAAAGGCAGACATTGGCTGCTTCTCTACATATTTCTCTGTGTACACAGGGATCTATAAATATGAATGCTCCTACTTTCAGAGTTTGAAAATAAAACGACCAAATATTTTTTTGAATGAAACTAGTCTTGCTTTTAATTCACACCAGCTCTTTGGAAAGCACACTAATAAAACCACTGTAACAATCACGTGTTTCTTTGGAAGCATCAGTATAATTAGCCCTTTCAAGAAGAGGACAAAACTGTATTGGAAGCCTCAATTTGAAGTACAGTGAAGCCAAATACCTAATTACAGGGATGTGGGTTTTTCCCTTTTGCTTTGATTTCCTGGCAAAACATTACTTTATGCCTTTGTTCCCCTTCAATGACCATAATAGTCTTGGCATAAACCTTTGTAGGTATATGAAAAACCTCCTATGTGGGTATTTCTTGTTCTCTTGGAGGGTATTCTTAGAAATAACCAGACCAGTGTCTGCTTGGAAAGCTGCCTATAGAAAAGCAGAAATCTCACCTCAACCATATTCGGGAAAAACTCTTACCTCTTGTTTTTCTTCTCCATGTTGGAGATATTTCTTGCCCTTGTAGAAAAGCTCCTTCTTCTTTTTGTCATCCTTTTCTGGACCAGGGGAGGATTATTCTCACTCTGTACATCAGGATGGACTTTTGGAGTAAAGGGACATCTCTACGGGACCTGGAAAAATTTATAGAGCAGACTCTTCAGCAGATTTGAACTGGAAGCTTGGCCTCCTCCAGGAGAATTTGCCCCATAAGCATCATCTGTGGAATGAAATGCTCTATCCCCTGTGAAGGAAGTGCTCTGAGCAGAATAGGGAAATATCTGTGCATTGGGAGTCCTTCCCCGAGGGAAGGGAAGCAAGAGGAACGAATACTGTAAGCATAATAAATAGAGCTGGTGAACAGTGAGATTTCCAAGTGACTGCTCAAGTGCTCTGACTGGGTGAGGAGTTAAAAGACCTCACTTCACACCTGACTTAATGGGTGCCCTGAGGGAAGAGTTGTTCTGGCTGATAAGATTTGGTCTCTCTTCACTTATTAATTTACCCCAAGCACGAAAGGAGTGGAACCTCTCATTTCACTGGCACAATACCTGAACACACACATTCAGCTACTACCATGTTTTCCTAATGAATTCTCATATTACGAACTATGCACATTGAAGAGGAAAGGCAAATTGGTGGGAACACTTGCACTTGAGTGTGATTTATAGGAAACCACTCAGAGTGGCTTCCTACAATTTTCTTTGCTATTATTTTTCTCAAATATGTGACAGTGTTGCAAAATTCTAAATGAAAATTATGTGTGAAACGCGTCTTAAGAGTAATGATTACTCTTCAGTAGTAGATTCTCTTCAGTAGATTACGCATCAGTAGTAATGATTTTTTTCTCTGGAAATTTGTTTAAATATTAGCCAATAAGCCTTCTTCTTTTCCACTGGTAGTTTTTGGAGACACTTGAATACATTTGTACTTATTTACTATGATTTGCCTGGACTCCAGCATCTGATATTGCCTAACTCTCTAACTCTTCTCTGTTCTCATGTTGTAATTGCTACTGGCATTTGCTTTCAGGAGTCTCGTGCGCTTTCTCAGTCTGCAACAGTCTTTGCCCTAGAGTTCATCTGATGAACTACTCACCTTCCAAATTGCAATTTAAATTAGAAGTCCTCTCCTGGACCATCGAGGAGGCTGGCTCTCTTATTATCTATACCCTTTGCACTGCCCAACTGCAGACCTTCCTTCATCTCCCATCGTATTGGTGGTGGCTTTCTCGATCTTTTTCTTTATGACTCTGATATAAACTTCCTAAAGAAAAGTACTGTATATTTTTTTCTTATTCACCAGCATAAGCACTAGCCTCAGCATATAATAAATCACTCAATAAATATTTACTAAATAAATGTGTGGCTGTGGTAAGGTGACATGTATTTTGTATGTGATATTTTTTGTATAAAACTTTCATTCTCCTCCTCCTCCTCTCTCTCTCTCTCTCCCCCTCTCTTTCTCTCTCTCTTTCCTTCTCTCTCCCTCCCTCCACACTGTATTTATTCTACATCATTTATATGTGAGAATTAGGGGACAAAACAGGGTAAGTACATATAACACATTAAAAGCCATGGTGTCACTTTCAATTTAATAAGCTTAAACTGAGCTCCATTTGCTTTCAAGTAGGACCCTGAAAAGCTCCAAAATGCTCACCACGCTTCCTGGTGGTTATTTCCAAAAGCACCGATGTGCGCCTAACAGTAAGATGTACCAAGAGTGGACTTCAGCTCACAGTGGGCCTTTTCTCTGGTCTGTATTTCAAACCCCAATTTTAAAGAAGCCCCTGTCTCCCACCCCTAGAATGCTCAATTATGTCTGGATAAAATGACCCAGAAGTTTTGACCAAGCTGAAAATGAAGTTTATATCAAACAAAGAATTCAGCATCTTGATTTGATTATCATGACCCCAAACTCATATGAGATCCACAATAAATTTGATGCAAGTTAATAAAACTGTAATAAATCCTATGCCTCCAACCAGTAGGCCACAGGAAAGCTAGTACTGAGTATTTAAAGCTTAATGTGGTGCCAAACTGGTGTCTACATTTTCACCATGTCCCCAGCAGTTCACTCTCTCCAACCTCATGAAATGAGTTTAGTTTCCTGAACTTTCCTTTTGAAAAACAGTGATATATTCCAGCTACAAGGAGATCTCATTTACTCTTGGTTTAACCTCCTTGCTTTCCTAGGCTTCGCTACATACTCTTAGCTCCATAAGAGCTTTCCATTATTAATGCAGCTTGATTTGGGACCATTAAATTATTGGAATTGTAATCAGCACTTAGAAATCATTTTATCAACTTCTGAGCTTCTAAAATGCATTCGAAGCAGGTGAGTCCTGAGTAGCTTTAAATCCCCTTGTGTGGCTGTTACACTGAATCAAATAACATTTTTAAAGGGAAAATGCCACTTTTGAAAATTTACATATGAAATAATGCTTTAGTCGAATTAAAGATAAGCATTTTAATAATTTACTTGGATAGTGCAAAATTTCACAGAAATAGAAACTCTTCCTTTTCATCCTACCCCCTGCCCTGCTTTCCCGTCACAGCTTATCTTAGCATTAATAGCTTCTAGAGAAATGGTGGCATCTGGAACCAATTCATAACTTTATCACCTTTGTAGTGTTTATGAAACTTACTCAAAGAAGTTATAATCTTTCTACTTTAAGAAATTAAGTTTCACACAAACATTATTGGTGAATTATGTCCTAGGAACAAAATCTATCTATGGGACAATGTGCCTAGAAGTGTACCTTGACTTAGTACAATTGTTTTATATGTTTTATATGTTCTTTGGCCAATTAATCTGGCTTTCAATCTGTACATACAATAACTAAATTTATAAGTTCTTATAAATAAATGAATCTGATGCTGGAAAGAATCTGATGCCGGGGTGGAGGAAAGGGCAAAATAGAATTAAAATGTGTTATGTACATGTACCAATTTCCCTCAGTGAATGTAATCATTATGTACTGCAAACATGTAAAGTAAAAAAAAAACTAGTAAAAAGGTACAGTGAATATTTAAATTAAAAAGATTATTATAGTAAAAGCCACACTGACTGTAATCCCCCTCAGAATGCTCCCTCTGACTTTAACACATCTGTGCTAACATTCTTGCCACTTTCTGAAGTAGTTCTGGAAGTCCTCTTTCATAAGTGTCTTTAGTTGCACTGTCACTGCTGCCTCGATATCCCGAATCATTTCAGAACATTTACCTTTCATGATCATTTTGATTTTAGGGAAGAGCAAGAAGTGACCCAGTGAGTAAAGTAGATGAAGAAACACAGTGATGTTTTTATCAATAGTGAGTTTCTATTGCATGGCACTCAGCAGCAGAATTCATTGTGCTTTTGATCTTACCTTCTGAAGACTAAATCTAAAAACTCCTACTGATCTATTGAGTAATTTCTATTTCTCCCATTAACAGAAATTCAGCCATTGCAACTTAATTACCCTGATGTATACTAGGAAAAGTCCTTTCTTCTGCCCCAAGTTCCAATTCAAACATTCCTCTATTAAAGAAGACTTCTTTCTTTTTAATAATCAGATTCCCCTTGATTATAGGAATCAATCAATTTCTTTTTATCCCATTATATTTATCCAAGTAAATGATTTACAAGATTGCTTTAAACCTGTATAACTTCTTTCCTCCTGGGAACATTGATATGATCAGGTTCAGTCCTGTAGGCGCACCTGTGGAACTGAAGACTGGGGACTCCATTCGGGCAAAACACCCTTCAATTTGTCTAGATGTCATTTTTCATGTAATCTGGTCCAGCTGGTGCTTTTCTGTTGATTTACAGGCAACCTAATTTAATCATGGTGTATACGTTAATGCTTCAGACTGCCCTTCATTGAGACAACATGCCCTGTAGGTAAAGCAAATAGGGTCATGGGTTAGTAGTTAACAAATCTAGATGGCGAATATATTTGTATCCATGATACCATCCTGTTCGCATTTTGTGTCTTTGAAAAATTTTGTAAAAAAAGTTGGGAAAAGGCCATGTACTGTCGGGAGAAATGAAATACCAGGGGCAAAATACATGGGAGGGGAGCTGGAAATTTCTTTTGGGTATCAATCTGTCTCCAAATCTCTAGATACTTAGCCATGTGTAGTTAAAGAACTGATTAAATTTTATTTCTGAAGCTCAGATTATGGACATATAGTGAAACTGCAAACTCCCCAGCAGGTAGGGTGAAAATGGGTGAACTTTTTTGTCCAAATTTTCTCTACGCTTTGTCTATTCTGAGGCCAAGTTTACAAGGCTTGTCATAACTGTCTTTTTTCAGGAAAAGAAATTTGTCAGCCTAAAAGGGGGGGGGGGTTGGTCACCCCTTCCAGAGTGACCAAAAGGCAGACTATGTGGCTCTTCCATCACCATTTTATTAAACCCAGACAAAATGGGACAAAATTCTAGAAAAAAGTAAGAGATAATTTATCAAATGGTAACTTCTCAGAGCCTGAGAAGTGTATAAAAGATACTACGAAGCCAGTAAAAGTCCCTCATCAAGAGGGTAAAGGTGTGGAGAAGGGGGACATTCTGAGTGGAGGAGACAAGTGGGATTTATTTAGCACTTTTGAAGATTTGGTGTAGGAAAAGAAATCAATGTTGAATACACATGCTTTAAACTAGGATTTGTCAAATTATGGCCTGCAGGCCAAATTTAACCTGTCTATTTTTTATGACTCAGGAATTAGGAGTGGTTTTATATTTTTAATAAAAAAAGGTTATAAACCTTTTCATGAAAACAGTCATTCAAGAGGTGAGAACATTACGTTTTGGATTGCAAAACCTAAAAAATGTGCTACTCTGCCTTTGCACTAAAAGGATACTAAATACTTTAAGTGGACAATCATTTTTGATCTTCACAGCACCCTTAGAATATAGGCACATTATTTTTCTTAGTTTATAAATAAGGGGATGTGGGCTTATCAAATTTAAGTAACTCCCCCAACATCAGAGAAGAATAAGGCCACGTTGGAATTCGAACTTGGAATGTACTGACCAGAGTTCTCCAGAGAAACAGAACTGGGGTATGTGTTTTTGTGTGCATGTGCGTGTGTGTGTGCACGCATAAGACAGAAAGACAGACTTTGAAAGAGTTGGCTCACATGATTATTGAGGCTGGCAAGCCCAGCATCTGCAGGGTACATCACCAGGCAGAAGGTCTAGGGAAGAGTCATCCTTGGAGTTTAAAGCGCTGTCTGGCTGTCGGCAGAATTCCTTCTTTCCTGGGGGCGGGGCAGTCTTCTGGTCTACTCAGGTCTTCAATGCATTAGATGGGGCCCACTCACACTATGGAGAACAATCCACCTTACTCAAAGTCCACAATTTAGATGTTAATCTCATCCAAAAACACTTCCACAGAAACATCCAGAATAATGTTTGACCAAGTATCTGGGCAACATGATCCAGTCAAAACTGACATAAAATTAACCATACCACTGGATCTATCTGAACCTAAAAACACTTGCTTAATTGCCGCACAAGACAATCCTCTAGAACTCTTTTCTGATTGCCTCAAAAAATTGTGTCTTAAAATGCCTACCAGCTTCCCTCATTCTTACTTCAGAGAAATAAATTTTAATTAAGAAGTTCCAGAAAAATTACAACTCAGAGAGCTATGTGTCAGGAAATGGACATGGCCACACCTGCCTGTGGTCTTAGTTACTTTTGAGGCTAAGGCAGGAGGACTCCGAATTGGAGGCCAGCCTGGGCAATTTAGTGCTGTCTAAGAAAAGAAACAAAGCCAGATAGGGTCAGGAGAATTGATGGGGCCTAATCCTTTCACCTGTGCCTCATGGTTTCCATATAGGAAGTGAAATACAAACATGGCCTTGGTGTAATATCTTAGAAAATCCAAGTATATAGAAAGGATTTGCATGCTCTTGTGCTTTTCCAATTTCTCCTGACAGAATATTATGGAGTGGCCTATTAATGTTTTTTATTAGTTTATGACTAAGTGGCATTCATGCATATTTTAATTTACAGCCTTATATGTCAAATTAATAATTGATTAAATTTAAAAAATGTTTAGAAATCACTTGATGTTTAATATGTATTAATTTATCTCGTAGAGTAAAAACGGGCTTCTGAAATAAGAGCATTTTGATGTCTCTTACTTCAGAAGACCTCACAAAGATAAATTTCAAGTGAATTATTATATAGTTACAGACATAGAGATATAGGTAAAAATGTAAAGGGCTGCTAAGAGGCTCTGTCACATTTTCTAGAACACAGTGCCAGAAGGAGTCTTTCATAATGCCTCGTTTTACCCTCCCTTCCCATCCTCATTTTGCAGATGAAGATGTAGACCCAGAGAGTTGATGTTTTGGTATTAGTTTTATACAGCGTAAGGACAGCAGAGTCAGGATGAGATCACTGAGTAACTGCCCATTTTCAGTCCAGGCGCTTTGCCTTTGATCAAACTACGTTCTAACTACTATGCCTTTATTTCACTTTGGCCTGCTGATAAGGTCGTGTCAGAAGATGGAACTAAATAACACATGGGGAAACGAAAGAAATGATATTGAAAATGGAAATGTTCTGTGTAACTGTGTTTGGCAAATTTTAACAGAGGTAATATATCAACATTTTAATTTGCCTTGTGGTTTATCTGTTCACCCGTAAGGTATATCTGGATTGATTTTGATGTGATTTACTACTGCTGACGATCATTTTGATTCAATAGCTGATGTATTTACAGAAATTCTGAAACAGGTGTTTGTGATTCAGCAATGTCTTCAGCATCTAATTTGGTATGCAAGATAGTGGGTCGTGTATCATATTTATAGGAATTCCATTACATTCATAATGGGGTGAATTTTTTCCCCTGGGCAAAATCTTAAAGTTATCAGGAAACAACTGCATATTCATGGCTATATACAAGAAAGTTTATAATTCGGAATTTAAATTTTTTCTTGTACTTTCTGAATTATCTTGCTGTTTGAGAAGGAAAGCACTGAATAGTTTTCTCTTTATAAATCCCTAGCTTTGCTTTTCAGCATCCCAAGCAGTGGGAGGTAACGATTTAGGTGTTTGGAAGAGATGTTAGGTGAAAATATTGGTACCTTAGAAGAGGGGCCCAAAAGGACTCAGAGTAAGGACTCCAAATGCTGCTGGATGTGGGGATAAAGAAAGACCCACTCAGTCTCCTTGTGTGCACAGACCTTGTTCTTGCTTCAGGGCTCTGAGCAAGCTGCTAAAATAAGTTGCTGATTCCTTGCCTCGGGCAGCTGCATTAAGGCTTTGACTTGATTTAAGCCCAAACACCTGGAAATATTTTTATCCTCTTCACCCTAGGCTGGATTTGAACTACTGACTTGGGGCGAAGTGTTCTACAGCCCCAATCCAATCTCCGGAGCCCATCAAGCTCCTTCTGTGTATATATTTCTATTGTGCTTGGTTGTGAGAAACATTAAGTGATGCTGAGGAAAAACCTGATGTTGGCCTCAATGATATTTACATGCTGTAATTTCAGTGGAGTTCTTCTGTTTTATTAAAGTAAAGAGCGGAAATTGGCTTGTATAGCATAACCCCCAAACAGAAAGTTGGGCTATGATCTCTACAAAGAGGAAACAGTTTGATTATATATATCTACACAAAAGAAACAGATAAATCTTTTTTCAAGGGCTTGTCAGCACCACTATTCATAAATGTGTGTTCAACAGATAGCCTAATTGCCTCATTTATAGTAGGACACATGCTGGTTTGCTTTCACATTATTTACCCACCCGTTGAGTTTCGGAGCAGACAGGGAGACTTTCAATCCTGAGGTTTGCTTGTTATAAACATTGCTTCTGTCTCCGTGACAAGTGTTTTATTGTCACTTTTGACTGGATTCCTATTTCGGTCAGTCAGTTGTCTTTGCAGAGTTCATGAGTTTCAGTGAAGGGTCTTGAATATCTTTAAATCCTTTCAGTTATCATGTCTCTTCAAAAATCAAGTAGCATGTTCTGTATTTCTTTATGAGTGAAGACAACCTGGCAACAGTTTTGTGGCTAATTTTTTGGTGTACAACAATTTATATCTGAATAGCATCTCCCTTTGATGCATATTAATCCGTAGGATTGTTACAGTCATTCTGCTAGGTATGTAAGGCATTCATTCATTCATTCATACATATATTTATGGAACTCTAATGTGTCAGGTATTGGGCAACATACCAGGAATGCAAAATATGAAAAACACAGTCATTTTCTTCCAAAACTTTCTGGATAATCTCTTTTAGTGACAGCTAACAAAATCTAATACACAAATTGATTCCATTCATTTCTGCTGCTATAACAAAGTACTTTACACTGGATAATTTATAAATAATAGAAATTTATTTCTCACAGTTCTAGAGGCTGGGAAGTCCAAGATCAAAGTACAAGCAAAGTACAAGTAACAATTCAATGTTAAACCAGGGCTTGCTCTCTCTTTCCAAGATGGCACTTTGTTGCTACATCTTCAGATGGTAGAAAGGAGGGAAGATTGTATCCTGTAACAGCAGAGGGTTGGAAGAGACAAGCAGGCTCCCGTTTTATAAGGACACTCGTGCCATTTATGAGTGTAGAGCCCTAATAACCTAAGCAACTTTCAAAGGTCCTGTCTCTTAATGCTGTCACATAGGGGTTAAATTTGAACATAAGAATTGTGGTAGGACACCAGCATTCAGACGATAGCAGCAGGTATGTACAAAGTAAATAGAAAAACCAGAATTGTTAAAGCCTAATTAAAGAGTAATGGGAAACAGTTTCACAAAGAAGCAAGAAGTAAGATATGAAAAGATAAATGTTTCCCAGGTTGCGCAAAGGAGGATACCAAAGGAGGGAAGTAGGACTGCTATTCCCACTTTTTATTTTTATTTTTTGTTTTTGTTCCACTTCTCATAGATGAAGAAACTAAGGTGGGCAAAGTGAAAAGAGTAACCCAAGGTCAGAAAACTGGTCCATAAGAATGTACTTGCTTGAACTAGTCTCTTTCATGCCGTTTCTGTTATACCACACTACACCAATCAGTTTATTACATGTATTTTTCAGATCATCTTCACACATTCTAGAAGAGCAAGAGTAGCATATATATTGATCTTAATTGAGTTTGAGAAGGCAGTGAAGTCTTAGGGAGAGAGATGTGACCGAAGTCTAACTTATATTTGTAATTTTTATTTTGCGTATTGTTTTTAAAACTGAAGTACTGACCATGTATTAAAAGGGCAAATATTAAGTATATAGCTGCATGTACTTTTATAAAACACATATGCTCATTATCAAGAGCTAGAACAGTGCCATCTCCTTTGCAGCCACCATCACAAAAACTGTAGTAATTGTACTCTGTACAAATCAACCACTGTCCTATCCCAGTAAGTTTGACATGTTTTTGAGTTTTTAAGGAAAAAAATCATACAAAATGTACTCTTTTATGGCAGCTTTTTTCCCCTCTCAACTTGTATCACCATGCATGCAGCAGTAGTTCGATGTTTATTATTTTTTCTAATAATCCATTGTAGGAATATACAGTAATGTGACTTATTTATCAGTTCTGTTATGGATGAACATTTGGGGTATTTCCAACATGAGTCCATTATGAGTAATTATTCGAAGAACAATTGTACCCACCTTTGGTGCATATATGTGCACATTTCTGATGGGTATACATGTAGGGGTAGGATTTCTGTTTCACACAATATGCATATATTCAGTTTTGGTAGTTATTGACACATGCTTTCCAATCCCATCCAATATCTCAATGTCTTTTATCGTGAGTTGTAATTTCTTTGTGTCTTGTTTACTAAATCTTTGCTTTATGCAAGATCATGAAAAATATTCTCCTGTATAATTTTACCTTTCACATACAGGCCTACAACCTATGTGGAGTAGATTTCAGTATATGATGCAGAATAGAATGAAGGTGCATTTTTCCCATAGAAACGCCCCACTGACATAGTATTATGTATTGAAAATATTCTCCTTTCCCTACTACAGTATAGTGACACTTATTGTAAATCAGCAAACTATGTCAGTATGGGTGTAGTTACGAATTCTCTGTTGTGTTTTATTGGTTTCTAATTGACTATCTGGGTGCCAAAACTATGTTCCCTTAATTCCTAAAGCTTTATAATATCTTACTGTCAGATACTATAATCTGTTACATTTTGTCCTTCGAAGTGGTCTTTTGACCCTGACTGTTTCTACAAGGAAAGCTGAGATTTTAATTGGAATTATATTGATTCTTTTGGGGAAAATGAAGTTTTATAGTAACAGATAGTCCAATCCATAACTGCAGTACATTCCTCTATATATTTAGGTGTTCTTAAATTTCACTACATCTTTGCTTTTCTGTATAGAGTTTTTAGGATCTTTCCTTTATTCCTAGGCATTTGAAGATTTTTGATGTTGTCGTAAAAGCTCTGCTTAAAAAAAAATCACTTCTAAGATGGGAGTGGTGGCACTTGCCTGTAACCCCTGCACTCTGGAAGCCAGAGGCAGGAGAAGGATTGCAAGTTCAAGCCCAGCCTGGGCAAATTAGTGACTTAGTAAGACCCTATCTCAAAATAAAAAGTAAAAATGGTCTGGGAATGTGGCTCAGTGGGAAGGCCCTGGGTTCAATCTACAGTACTGCAAAAATACCCCCCCAAATCACACCACAGCACGCAATCAGTATCCCTTCCTAATTAGTCACACACACGCACACACAATATCCCTTCCTAATTATATGCCATATATATTTTTAAGTGTTGATTTTGAGTTTATACCCAGAAACACTGTTATATTTATTAAGTTGATTGTAATTCAAGAATTTTTCAATGCATATAATTGTATTATCTGTGAATATGGGAAGTTGAACCATTTTATTTTCATGATATATTTTATTTATTTTCATTTCCTAGTTTACTGCCTATGACCTCTAGTACAATTTACAAATTCAGCAATAACATATCTTTGTTTCTTTCTGATCTTAGAGAGAAAGATTTTAATAGGTCATTTTTTAACTACAATTAAATTCCAATTAAACATGACATTTGTTATAGTAGTTTTCAATAATCTCTGCTCAGATTAAAGATTCTTCTATTTCTGCTTGCCAAGAGTGCAGTATCTGAAAGGTAGATAAGTCACCTTTCCCAGGAGGAGCAGGTGAATGCTGGCAAGAAGCTCTGGAAATGCTATTCTAATATAACCTTCTCCTGCTGGGTGGCACATAGGGAAATAGGGCATATGCCCATAACAAAGAAGTAGAAGAAATGATGAAAGAAGGGTCACTAAAGATGTAGGAGGAATTTCTTTCTTTTCCATCAGCCTCCCAATTGCTTTGATTCCTCTTGATGTTGTTATATCTCTTTTCTCCAGGATTTCTTTTGTAGGTTGAATTTCACATATGCTTTTGGTAAACTGACTAGATAAGTATTCGTCTCACTCTTTTACTGTTCATTTTAGCTGGGAAGCTGCTTTTCATGTGCACGGTGGGTGACTGGAGACCAGCTTAACTGATATTGTTCCCTGAGCCAGGGCAGCATGCAGGTCTTAATCTCACATTTAGGGCAACCAGGTAAGCTCTCCTGCTTTCCAGCTCCTCTCTGGAGCATTCTGCTCCACCCTCTCACATTTTCTAGTAACAGCTGTGCTGTGGAGTCTTGGTGATTAACATGGTATCAAACCATTCCCCTGGAACCCTCCAGAACCACCTCTCATGGGGCACCTGATGGATCTCTACTTCACAGATGGCTTGTCCATACATCAAAGTATATCTTGCTGTTCTGGTTCCATTTCTCCTGGGTATATTTTATAGAAAATGAACCTTCAGGTCATATGATAGATGTTTCATCTTTGTTAACACAGGCACTTGTAATGAATCTTTATAATATTAGCTGTACACTGAACCAGCCGTACCTCTGAATTCTCTTTGAGACCCTATAACTCTACATATGCTTGAGCTTTCGTAGGAAAAACTCAAGATTATTTATGTTCTCTGTGTATATTCTTGGCATATTTCTGCCTAGAGGAAGAGCAAATCAATAAGTTCTACAGTTTTATTAAGTTTCTTAAAGAGCAGAATATCTGATCTGTTGGCTGGGGTTGGTTAATCACCATCCTGTATGAATTTATCTTAGGATAGTGGTTTTTCCCACATGTTTTTCAGTTGTTATTAGTAATATAGTGCTGTCTAACTTCCTAACCTTATTTAAAAAATAATCATTGCTCATAGCCACGTGTCAATGCCTTTTGGTGTAGCCCCGAATAGCCAAAGTTAAAGAATATTTTACTATTCATGTGGTTTTTGTCTTTTTAGCCTGTCACCTATCATTTGATTTCTTCAGTTTCTTCCTATGAGTTGAATTGTGGTAATCTTAGCTGTCACTCAGCATATCTCAGTTTTCAATAAAAATCAAGTGAGATCACATGACATGTATCCAATTTTGCTCTAGTAGCGAGAATCATGTACACAGGATTGGAGACAAAATGAAACAGGCTGCTGCCAAGTTACGATGCTCTACGGGGGAAAATTATCCAGTGCCTTGGACAAATACTCCAACCTTAGTTAGACTCTCAGTGCTTCTCGGAGTCATTTTCCATGCAGCTAGTCAGCTACTGCTCCCTTTTATCTCACCAGCTGCTGTGAACTTTGATTACTCTCCCCAACTTCCTTCCTCTGCCTCATCTCTTCTTGCTCTCAGTGTAATGTGTTGCCTTCACGTTCACAGCGAAGAACAAAAACATGACTGTCTTACTCCTACAATCCAAACCACCAACAGAATGTATTTCCACCCACGCTTTCACAGTCCTTTCGATTTCGCCCGGAAGCTTGTCCCTCCTGCAGCCAGAGTCCAAGCGCATCTATCTCTCCAACCTCTTGCTTTGGTGTTTATCCTTTGGCTTGGCGGGAGCCCTGGGCCATCAGCCATTCACTTTCCTTTCTCTGCATTCTCTTGCTCCCTTCAACATGCCAACCTATTTAAAAACCAGTCGCTATGACTCCACATCCCCCTCTAGCTTCTGTTTTGTAGCTTTCTGTTTCCCTCTGCAGTCACATTTGAAAACCATCTGTATTTACCATTTCCCTTCCTCAGTGGACACTTAGTGCTCAGATGGCCATAATTTGTTTTTTGTCCTCAAAACAGCAATGAAATTATTTCTACTAATTATTAATTATTAACATACTACTAAATCCAGTGCATTTACTTCATTTTCATTAATTACTTGGCACTGTGAACAATTCCCTTCTTAAAAATCTTTCCTCTTTTTATCTTTATATCATTTTTCTATTCTCCTAGTCTGTCTCTGGACACTCTTCTCAGTCTTCCGTACTGGGTCCTCTCTCTAAAATGGTTCTTCTCTCCCTTGGGTATATTTTTCTACACTGGCTTTCACAATTACTTATGTATGGCTGACTTACAAACCTACATATACTACTCATTCCTTCATGAGAGTTTCATACACATATTTATTCACTTGAATATCTTCTAGTCACCAGAACTCAACATTCTCCAGACTAATCTCACTATCCTTGTTTCTAAGTGGGCTACTTTGGTATTTATCCAAGGAATAGCACCCTGGGGCCCAGAAAGAGACTATTACTAATTTTCTCTCCCTACTTAGCACATCCACATTATATCTCCTAAACATAGCATACTCTTTTCATTCCCATTGTTATTGTCTTATTTCACCTGACTACCTATATATATAGCTTTCTGGTTAAGCTTGTTTTTCTTTACTCTATCAAACCTAATATATTCATCATTATTAGAATTATTCTTCTAAAATGTAGCTTCATAGTAGTTTTTCAAAAAAAATTCCATTGACTTTATGCAAGCACAATAAAAATTATGACTTTTAAAATGGATTTGACAAGGTGACTTTAAAGTATATGTAGAATAGCAAATAGCTAAGAACAAGACAATTATGAATAACAGTAGGTTGGAAAGACCTGTCTTATGATAACAAGATAAAGCCATAATTAAGGCGTTATATTCCCTTGGGGCCAGACAAACCAACCAGAAAAACCAGGAACAGACTCTTTCATAAATGGGACTGTGATCTTTAACACAGGTGATCTGTTTCTTAGGTGCAATGGTGAAACCATAAATCATTCAGTATTTTAAGTAGGAGGAATTTAAAGAAGGGAAATAAATATAAATTATTGAAAAACTGGAAGGGCAAAGGCTTGGGACACGGGGGTGCCCGTTTAAGATTCACTGTCACAGCCTACCGGAGAGTCTACTCAGAGGTCACACTCCTACTGAGGTCCATGGCACCCTAAACTGTTGTTACCTCGTAACTCTTGACTGGTGTGGGAACGTGGAGTCTATCTCGGACCTGTGAAACCTCACAACTGTCCGAGTCTTGTTTCCTCTGCCTGTGTGGTTGGGAGTGAATCACTTCTATCACCCTGCTCTCTTCCAAATTTGCACTAGAGTATGTCTCTGACCTCACCCACCCTTATCTTAAACCTTGATGGCAAAGAAGTTCAGAAAATTCAGCTCCTAGAAGGTAACTGTTGTGATACAGAGGACAGCAGAGAAAGGAAATCTGGGGGTTACCAAAGGGCGTAGAAAACATGTAGCAAAAAGTACACTAAATTTCAATGGAGAAAGGAACAACTACTCAGCTACCAATGCTGGGACAGCTAAGTATCCATTAAAAACTGAAATTGGATCCCTGCCTTCCACAGAGTAAGCTTAAACAGATAAGGACTTCTACTAGGAGGAAAACTTCAGGAAGAAAATACGAGATTATATTTCTAGTTTTGAGGTAGGGAAAGTTTTATTAAACAAGATACAACTAGTCATAGCCATAAAAGAAATGATTAACTCAGCTATATTAAACTTAATAACTTCCCTTTATGAAAAAAAACCTACAAAGAAAATGAAAAGACAGAAAACAAAGCAGTAGAACATATTTGTTACACATATTACCAACCAACATTCAGACTATGTAATCTTACCAATCAATTAAAAGACACCTCCCACACAAACGGTAGAAAAATGGGCAAATGACATGTAAGTATATGGCCAATAAACATTAAAAAGACATTTAACCTCTTCAGAAATCAAGTAAATAAACGTGATCAAATTGAAATATTGGTAAATAGTAAGATGTAAAAATTGTCATCCTTGACTTCCCCTTCTTACTCACCACGTCATGTGTGTCTTATCTCCAAAATGTATTCTGAATTGTTTGTTCCCCTTTTTTTTTTTTTTTTTTTTGGTGTTGGGGATAGATAGAACTCAGGGGTTTGCACTTGTGAGGCAAGCACTCCAACCACTGAGCTAAATCCCCAGCCCCTCTTTGTTCCCTTTCATTCTTTTGGTCTTAATTCAAAAGTATTGGAGAGAATGTGAGCCAATAGGAATTATCTTCTTTAACCCTGATACACTATATGGAAGGTGAGGGGCAGCTGCAGGTATTAGATTGACCTGCACTGTCAAAGCTTCTTCACATGACTCTTTGTGCCATCGGTGATCCCTGGCCACAACCAGTCACAGTCCTTGGAAACACTTGGAAATTCTTTTTTTTTTTTTTTTTAATTTTTTTTTATTATTTTTTACCAAGAACATGTATTGGTACATTGCATACATAATGATCATAATCAACATGGTTATTTTGTACCTGTACATGATACATCTTGGTTTTCCCCCCTCTTCCCCCCTTCCCCTCCCCTCCCTTCCATTCACCCACCCCTCCCTATTTGCAATAAGTGTAACTAC
>PVJO010018580.1:0-36293 GCA_004026905.1 Hystrix cristata
ATACACATTGGTATTCTGCAAAGAGCTGAACCACAAGTAATTAATCATTAAGACAATCACTTACTATTTTTAGGACTCTCAGGGATTCCATCAGAAACCCACAATAATGAAAGCACCTCTTTAGAAGCAGCTGGTTGTTACTGGGTTATGAGTTTAATGAAATACAAAACAACTATCATTTTAAATTAAATGAAATTTTTTACTTTAAGATGCATTGGATTTTAATGTATACAGTATGTTTTGTTAAGGAATATTATGTGTATCTGTAAGTAAGTGACTTCTTCCTCTGCAAAAGTTAATTGCTATAAAGTTTTGAAAAGGAGAATTTACTTAGAGGGAGTATGGGCAAATGATAGCAGTGACCCAAAACTAAGCAAGAAAGAAGGAAATTGCTCTTTCTACCCATTTGTGACAAAGTTAGATCAATTCCAGTGTTTCAGAGTTTTTGATTCTTAAAATATTTTATAGGTACCTTCGGGAATATTACCAATAAAGTGTAGGAGTGTTTTACTATCTCTGTTTCGTTCCCGAAACTGAGATGAGGGATTTAACCCACCCTAAATATGCAGTGTTTGGAGATTCACTGACTCTTGTGGAAGAAAAAGGATTTTCTAGATGCATCTGTAAGAGGTATGGGAAGGGTTTATTAGGAAGAGGTTTTACATTTTTTTTTTGTGTGTGTGCCAGGGATCGAACTCAGGGCCTTGTGCTTCAGAGGCAGATACTCTGACCACTGAACTAAATCCCCAGCCCCTATAGGTGGTGTTTAAGGGTACATTGAGTCCTCTTCTTTAAATAAGAAATCTATCTTTAATATAATAATAGTAAATGAATATGCTAAATAAAGGTGTCCATTTTTTTTAAACAATGAGCCGTTAAAATTTTTATTATTGGGCTCTATTTTGTAGACCTGAAGCTGTTTTATAATGACTGGCTCTAGATCATATAACCATATAAAATAGTTTATATCATAGAGGTGACAAAGCCTGGTAGCTAGAACACTTATCTCACCATTGTTATGTTATTGGCATAACTGTACAATCTTTACCTCAGGGGTATTGAATGGACCTTAGAATAACAGAATGGAGTAAATTAAGAGAGGTCGAAGGGCACACTTTGGGAGGGCCAGTGGGACTGGGAGTCAAAATTCCTTATGACTGTAAGTTACAGGTCTATTTGGAGACTGCCAGTAGGGGCTGGTGCAGTGTTTGAACCCCCCCTCCCATTATATCTATCCTAATTTTTTGTTTAATATCATTGTTTATCATGTCTTTTTTATTATACCTTTTGCTGGACATTTAGAACTATGTTAAAATAAGATCTGTGCTAATTAGAATAAATCTCTCCATATATGTTTGTCAAGGTCAGTTAGTGCTCTTTAGGGGTTGTTTTTGCAGCCATGTGGGGATGGTCCTGGCTCTTCTATAGGCTTTAATGCATCGATTGTGTCATTTGCCGGGGTAGGTCATGAGTTTCTTGACCATATGTCTTTCCTTAGAAATATGGGGACATTCTCCTATTTTAGTAACCCTTCTTGTAGCATAATGTGCACTGGTTGACTCTTGTCCTGTGAGGTCCAGTAAGCTCCCAGCTTGGGAGGCTGGGTGAGTTGCCAGATTTTAGGATCCTCTAGAAGGGTCCTATCATGTTTTTAGTCCTGGCTGACCTTGGAGGACAAGAGCCAAAATATTGACTGTCCCCTTAGCCCTGTTATCCTTTTGAGCTTTGGTCCCTAAGCCTCAGTAGTTGAACACTCAGAAGATCAGTTACATCAGTACTGAAGTAGGAGCAGTAGTTTTAACTACTATAATCTCATTTGGATCTCAAGCACTTTGAAATATGAAGTATGGCCTGAGAACTGTTACTTACTTTATGAATCATAGTCTGAACTATTATTAGGAGTCAGTGTTTGTTATATTCTGTCTGTACTGAAGGTGATGGCCTACCATCCTAACATGTTTTTTAAGTTGTTCTCTACATGCTATAATTTGTGGCATGTTATTAGATAATAGTTGGTAAATTATATAAGAAAGATGTAAAATCAAGAGCAAACATAACATATTAGCACAACAATTATGATGGCATTATTACATTAGAGCCATTTGGTTTCCATCTTTAAGAATGCATTTAAGCTGGGCTGGGTGTGCATGCTTGTAATACCGGCACTCAGGAGGCTGAGGCAGGAGGATTGCCATGAGTTTGAGATGAGTCTGGGCAACATAATGAGTTCAAGGACAGCTTGAACTACATAGCTAGACCCTGTCTCAAAGAAACAAAAAAAGAAAGCATTTAAATTTTCATTTTAATATAAAGTAATTTATCAATAAGTTATCTTTATCAGTAGCATTCATGTATACGAATAACAAACTCACTGAGAGAAATTAGGGAAACAACACCTTTCACAATAACACCCCCCAAAAATGAAATACTTAGGAACCAACCTGACAAAAGGAGGTAAAAGAACTTTACATTGACAAGTACAGTACTCTGCAAAAGGAGATTGAAGAGCATATCAGAAAATGTGAAGTTATCCCTTGTTCTTGCATAGGAAGAATCAATATAGTGAAAATGACCAAACTCCCAAAACTGTTGTACAGATTTAATGCAATCCCAATCAAGATACTAATAGTATACTTCACAGAATTAGAGAAGTGATCCTAAAATTCATCTGGAACCAGAAGATACCTAGAATAGCAAAAGCAATTCTGGACAACAAAAGTAAGGTGGGAGCATCACAACCACTGACTTGAAATTATGCTACAAAGCTACAGTGATAAAAACAGGATGGTACTGCCCCCCCCCAAAAAAAAATCAGACCTAAGTATCAAGGGAACAGAAGATGCAGAAACAACTCCAAACACACTCAGCTACTTTGTCTTGGATGGGAGGGCTAAACACCTTCACTGGAAGGAAAGCCTCTTTGATAAATGGTGCTGGAAAAACTGACTTTCCACATTCCAAAGATTAAAACTGGACCCATAGCTCTCACCATGCACTAAACTAGAATTGAAATGGATCAAAGATCTTAATATTAAAACAGAAACACTAAATCTTCTGGAAGATAGAATAGGTAGAACTCTTGAAGACATAGGGGTAGGCAAAGACTTTATGAATAAAACATCAGTCATACAGGAAATATCACAAAGAATCAACAACGGATCTCATCTTATTAAAAAGCATTTGTACAACAAGATATACTAACAAGAGAGTGAAGAGAGAACCCATACAAGGAGAAAAAATTTTTCCAGGTATTCCTCAAACAAAATACTAATATCTAGAATATATGAAGAACTCAAAAAAATCAGATGCCCCAAATTTAAAGACCCAAGCCAAAAATGGGCATATGACAGGGATAGACACACCTCAGATGAGCAGGTAGAAATGGCAAGTAAACATATGAAAAAGATGTTCAACATCACTGGTCATTTGAGAGATGCAAATTAAAGCAATGTTGAGATTCCATCTCACTCCAGAAAGAACAGCTATTATCAAGAAATCGGCCAATAACAAATGCTGGCAGGTTTGTGGGGACAAAGGAATCCTTCTCCACTGTTGGTGGGAATGCAGACTGGTGCACCCGCTGTGGAAACCAGTGTGAAGATTCCTCAAAAAACTAAAACTAGAGGTTCCACTTGACTCAGCTATTTCCCCTCTTGGTACCTTCCTGAAAGAATTAAAAGCATTATTCCACAGTGATATAGGCACACCTGTTTATAGTGGCACAGTATGTAGTAGCTAAATCTTGGAAATAGCCCAAATGCCTGCCAACCAATGAATAGATAAAGAAAATGTATTTTTTTAATACAATGGAGTACTATTCTGCCCTAAAGCAGGATAACTTGAGATATTTCTGGAGAAATGAATGTACTTTGAGACAATACTCTTAAGTGAAATAAATGGAACAAACATGTTCAAATGTCATATGGTTTCTCTGGTGTGAGAAATCAAAAGGGTATATAAGGACCAAATGTATAACAGATATTGGGAAATAGGAAGAAAATGTCCAAATGGTAAGGAGAACTAGGGAGGGGGAGTAAAAGGGAAAGAAGGGAACAGAAGAAAAGAGAGTAGAAGGAAAAATGGAAACAAAACTTTTGTAAATGAAGAGGGGAAGATGGATTGAAGGGACGGGAGGAGAATGGGAAAAAAAGAGGAATCAAGATATTTAATACACAGGTACAAATTCCTTATGATGAACGTAATCATTATGTATATCTAAAATGTACTGATAAAATTAATACAGAATATTTTAAAATAAATTATATTTATCTAGTTCTAAAATACAATACATTTTAATCTAGACATACTACTTAAAAACATAGTAGCTAGGTAGACGGTACAGCACTTGTTTACAGATGTACTTTATATGTACAGCTTTTTTAATCTCAGATCTTTAGATGATATTGTCTGGACTACATATTGTTTAGTCATATCTATCATAATACAATTACATAGTAATCACATAAACCTTGAAAAGTCCATCATCATAAGCAAATGTAGTCTGAAAGTCATTAGTATGATAAGATATTTTCTCAAATTTTCTATCTTAGAAGGCCTATATATTTGGGAAATACAAATATATTTAATACAGCATGAAGTTAGGAATAATTAGTATCACAGTTATATAGAAATCTTTACATATATTTATCTAGTTTTTAATCCTTAAGGCAAAATTTAGATTTAACAGGTTTACGTTTTGTAACTACATTGACAAGAATTTAGAACTATCTTTGGAGCTCTTATAAGTTTAGGAAACAGTGTTACTGACCACAAATAGACCTATTACCCAATATACAAGCATATCTCATTTATACAGTAACAAAATGCTTGTTTAATCAAAGCCAATAGACGTAGATCAAGTTTGAAATGACAGGACCAAATGTAAGGAAATGTCAAAATTTTGATCATTTTATATGTTTAAGATTTAAATTAAATGCATATTATATAAAAGAGAGAATCTATTAGTTATTTTGTATACATTAATTTTATGTAGTCTTAACTTTTTAAACTTAACTTTAAAGCTTAGAGTCATAACATATTTCTTCTTAAAGTGTATATATATCTCTCCAGTTCCAGATATATTTATCTTATAAACTAAGATAATATTTGTTAATTTAATCAATTATGAACTAATCATTGAAAGCATTTTACAAGTCAACATTTAGATAATCTTTAACTTTTGAAACTCAGTTTTGTTTAAGTAGCCAAAAGCCTACAATGGAAAACACAAGAAATTATCTTAGCAAAATAAAAAAAAAAATTTTTATCTAGTTTTTGTAAATATAACCAAGGGCATTTTAATATCTTAAGAGAATGTTATTGCTTTAGACATTGAAAGCTTAACCTGCTAATTGCAAGCTACACACACACACATGCATATATATATGGACACACACATATATATACGTTTTTAATAACATTTCTGAGGGTGGTGCTGATTAAGACTTTGGGGAAAGACTGGAGAAGCTACCCATCAGTGGAGAGCTCTGAAGCGAACTGGTTAAGCAGCTGCTTTTTTAGCTGCAGAGGGGAATATCGTCCAGAAGGTTTTCAGGCCCAAGTGCCTCTACCCAGGAGAAATTTTTTAAAAATTCTTTCAATATAAAATTATGCATTAGAAATTTATTTATTTAATATTATTTTGGGGTATTTTGAGACAAGGTCTCATTATAAGTTCAGAGTGGCCTTCAACTCATTATGCAGCCCAAGCTGGTCTCAAATTCATGGTGATCCTCCTGCCCCTCCAAGTGCTGGGATTATGGGCTTGTGCCACTACACCTGGCATGTATTAAAAATTTTACTCTTAGTTAAATTGAGAAAGCAATTAGAACTTAATGTATATATTAATGCTATGAAAACACATTTAATAGACAGAAATATATTGTCATTTACAAGCCTCAAGAATACTTGAGTTATTTAGCAACTGATGAGTGGACTAACATTTGTAAGAATTAATCCTATTTCTATTTACCTATTTATGCATTTCAACAGTTTAGATGATTCATGAGAACAAAAGTATAGTGTACATGCATTTATAAGCTATGTGTTTTATATATTATCTTTAATCAAGAAAACTTCAAGTTATTGGACACAGGAAACAATGTACATTACATTTATGAAAACAATTTTTAAGGTAAATATTATCTTTTTTTTTTTTTTTTTTTTTTTGTGGTACCGGGGATCGAACTCAGGCCCTTGTGCTTGCAAGGCAAGCACTCTAATCACTGAGCTAAATCCTCAGCCCGGTAAATATTATCTTGATTGCCTAGCAAACTAGGTGAAATCATGTCACCGACTTTAAAATATCTTTTTTTTTTATCTTACCAACCAATTTAAATTAGTTCACTTTTAAGCCATGTGAACAAAAAGCATTGGGGCTCTGTCATGAGTGTTCACTTATCTATAAGCAAAATTAAGAACTTTTAAGAAGATAATATATCTGAATGTTAACATACAGAAACATATAAACCTAAATCATATATAAACTTAATGTTATCAAACTTTGAGATTATTATTTGTAATTTTCAGTTAAAACTTGAGCCTAGCAGATTTTTTTACCCTCTAATATTTTAAGTGGGTTTGGTTATCCTTGAATACATGCATAACTGTCTTTTTCATGGAAATCCCTAACAGTCCGAGCTCAAAGTTTATAAGAACAACCGCCTCCAAATAACTAATATGAGCTCAGAAAATGCTTTTTAAGTAAATCAGCTCTGTGTCCTTTAACCAGTTATGAAAACAAGTTAACAGACAGATGAACATACATGAAAACATATAGAACACAAAAAACAATTACATCAAATCAAAGTGCCCTTTACATGTATTGGACCTACTAAATTATAATAATGTTTCTTTTCTTAGTTTTACGTTTATAACTAGAGAAGTCAGAACTTTTTCCTAGAGGGTGTCAATTTGCATTCCTTTAAAAAATGTAGGTCATAACGGTAGTTTTTCTTGTAATACTCTCAACTACTCTGAGTATTTTTTTTTGTTGTTGTTGTTTAGGTGACACTATAGACTTATACGAGGAAGAAGAGGAAGGACAGAGAGAGAGCTGGAGATTGTTAGGTGGGATCTTTGTTTATTTTATCTTATTATAAAACCAAGTTTGAGGTCTTTCATTGTATTCTTTTCACTTATACTTGGAGACAAAAATCAACTTTTAAAATGCTTTCTTTTAAATCTGTCTCAAGGTTGTAAACTATAACCTAAAGGAGGCATTTTGGGGACAGATATTGAGTTACCCATGGTCATTTCAGATGTATTACATGCCTTGTGCACTCGTGGAAAGAGATAAAGAAAGAAAAGAGAAGAGAGAAAAAATGGGATATTATTTAGGTCTCTGAGGTCAGGCTCCATAAACCATGTGCTCCATCCTTGGGCTCCATCCTTGGAGCCATGTGCTCCAACACTGCATGTGCAGCTTGCCCCAGACCAAGATCAGGCCATAGCCGGCCTTAGCATGTGCATCCCACCGCATCCTGAGGTCAGTCTTCATGGGCAGCCCACTCCAAACTGAGGTAAGGGTGTAGCCTGCCTGCCTCATCCTAGGGTCATGATGTGTATGTGCAGTGCCCCTAATTGAGGTTAGGGCATGTGAATAGCCTGCCTGATGTCAGGGTCACATTGTGTGTTCATTGGACTTCCAACTAAGTGCAGGCTGCAGCCTACCTCATCCTGGGGTCATGCTGCATATGCAGCCCACTGCAAATCAGGGTCATCCTCCAAATGAGGCTCATAGTGTTACCCAGTAGCCTGCTTCTAAAAGTGGCTCACCAATTAAATATTGCTGGGTTCTGGGTTGCTCACCTCTTCCTCTGGAGTTAGATTCCAGGTTCTCATCTCAAAGAACTGGATGAAATGAGAGAAAAAAAAAGAAAAAAGAAAAAAACTGACAAAGCTTATTCAAGAAAGTAAAAGTGAAGAGTAGGTGAAAAACTGGCTCTGCAGAGCAAGCTTGGGCCAAGTAAAGAGAAAAAGAGGGTAAAAGCAAGAACAAAAGTACATTCTGTATCTAGAAAAAGCAATGTGGGCTATTATGGAAAGTTACAATCGCAAGCTCTTCATGGCTTGCCTCTTCTTTTATGCTGTCCAAATCTCAGGGAAACCAGTGAGAACTACATACGGGTCGTGAGAGGCAGTGCTCCAATCTCACACCTCCGGCTGACAAGTCTAAGCCATCTTACTCAAAACCTGCTCAAGTTCTCATGAGAAGTCCTGTGCTTTCACTTAATCCTGAGGTCACACTGTGCATGCAGGCTGCCACACTTCCCACATCCAGAACTGCCCCCAAGGGGCAATTTTACCCTGTTACTACAGGTCAGGAAATTGTCAGGTATGCCCTGTTGTCTCAGAGGTGGAACTGCCAGGGGGCAGAAACTTCTTGAGTGGCAACTCTGCTTTATTTTTTGCCATTGACTCTTCAGGCATCCCAGCTAGTCATGCAGAAATCCCTTACTCATGTCCACAACAAGCGTCCTTATTCCTCGCATGTAGCTGTTTCAACTTTTATCAACAGAGTAGGACAGGAGGAAAAAGGAGTTCTACACAACAGATGGGCTTTACTCAAAAATTTGCCTTAAAGATCTTTATTGTATCTAGGGACCTGTAACACACACTAGGAACTCATACAAGACTTAAAAAGTCTGGAGATGTCACATAGCAACAGCAAATCAAATACTATCTCAGATAGGGAAACTAAACTTGAGGCCAAAATTGTCATAAGAATACCAGAACCAAATAAGATGGAGGAAGAAGGCAAGCTAGCATTAGAAAAGCAATCCCGAAAGGCTCTAAAAAATTGCTACCTATAGACAGGGCTCAACAGGTGGCCCTAGGACCCAGGGAGGTCATGGTAAATAGCAGTGAAGGGCTGAAATGAAGCCCTTTCTGTGGGCCTATCCCACTGGCTGGAAAATACAGAAGTCACATGCTTCTTTTCTGCCCTCCCACATAGTGAGACATGCTCAAAACTGTCCCCAGACCCATGAAAATGCTTCCTGAGTCCCCCAACTTCCATTGATCCTCCTCCACTCCCCAGCTCCCTGCCTGTTCCTGATAACTAACGTTAGGGAAAAAATTTAAAGATTTGAGTTTTCTGACACATGAACGCCTGAGTGGGAGAAAATGTGAAGAGGATTCATGGCTTTTTATGGGCAAGAGAAGGGAAAAAAGAAACTAGCGGGCTCCTTCTCAGTTTGAATCCACAGAATTTAGAAGGTCCTGAGGATAATGTCAGTCATCACCTGAAAGACCACTTGAATCTGCATGGCTTAGGAAATGTTCTCAGTCACCCAAAAAGTGCAGCCTGGCATCAGGCTCACTGAGCTTAATACCTTCAGGTTTATGTTTTGTTTTGTATTGTTTTTGAGACAGGATCTCATCATGCAGTCCAGGCTGGCCTTGAATTCACTATGTAGCCTAGGCTGGCCTCAAATTCATGGTGATCTGGTGATCTTCACTCCTGAGTGCTGGGATTACAGGCATGCACCACCATGCCCAGCTACTATCTTCAGTTTTATGAGAGAGAGAGAGAGAGAGAATCTAAAGAGCAGTTTAGAAGATTGCCTTTTATCTAAATAATTATATATATATATATATATATAATGTAAAGAGATTTCTTCCCTTGAGGGTCACCCCAAGGCTGGTCCTCTCCTCTCCACAGTGGTTTGGAATTAGGTTTCCCAGGCCAGTTGCATGAGAAAATTTGCTTGAGCCATTGAGTGGGTCTCTCCTTAGGTTGTATCCCTGGTCCGCAAATTTCAGTTCCTTCTGATCCAGGAAGGGCTATGTTGACCTGATGTTGTACCTAATGAGCCTGGTATACATCATATAGGATATCTCTTGACACTTGTTCCCATTTTGGGTTAGAGTGAGTGAGTTATTTTTGTCTCTGGTGATTTTATAAACTAGCACTCATTTTTTTTTTTTTTGAGGAATTTGGTAGCCTCTAACTACTGAAAAGGAAAAAACCTAAGGCTGTGGAGGTTTGTAGATAAGGAGAAAGATAAAGAGATAAAGCATATTTTGGAAGGAAAAGGGTTGAGGGAAGTGAAGAAGAAAAAAAAAATTAAAAGCCTTTTGCTAAACTTACCAAAGTCATAATTCTGAGACCTCTTTTAGCTCCTGCCTGGCTTGCCACAAGAAAATGTCACTGAACTGGGTCTGAGAGGTTCCTGAAGCTGAGATGAAGAACTTAGCTTACCTTAAACACAGAATGTTTGGAGATTTGCTGACTGTCATTGTGGAAAAAGAATTTTTAGGATGCATCGATAAGAGGCATAGGAAGGGTTTATTAGGCAGAAAATTTAATGCACAGTCAAGAGTGGAGCTTATGTGTTCAGAGAAATGACATGCATTACTTTGGAACTGGGAATCTTTATGTGTTTTGGTGGTAGAAATCCACAGAATTTGATAATCTATAGTCTTGGTCTTGGTTTGGTTGGTGGGAGAGGATGGCCCACCAACAATAAGGTAATTGTCCATTTACAGAGGAAAGCTATTTTACAGATGAAAATGTGGTCTATTTATAGGAGAATGAGGACTGTTTGCAACTGAAAAGGGAGTGGCCAAGTCTTTCTGCAGATGAAAAGTAATTGCCTATGTTTATTGTGTGCTGGGAGAAGACAGAAAAAAAATTAAACTAGGCTTGTGTCCTGAAGTTTCATTTTTATTTTTAAAGTTATAATTTTCCTTGTCTCATTTTTGCCTATTTAAATTTTTTTTATTCTACCTCAGTTCTACAATATGAAGATGCACTCAGTGTGTGATAAATGCGGCATCATGGTTTACATATGTGATTATTCATGCAAAAGATAAAGAGTTATGCATAATTTTATTAAAATATTTCATTTGTTTTATCCATGTTCTCATTAGAAGTAGAAAAAAATATGTAGGACCATCTAGTGGCCAACACAATACCTTTTTTTTTTTTCTTTGTCTTTGAAACAAATTGCTAGTTTTCCAGAATTGTATTCTATCTCTTTTCCTGTCAAAATGAGGACGGGCAAACATAACTTCCTTTATGATGGGAATCTTTTAATAGGTACTTCCTCTGTTAATCTACTCAATTATCATATTTTTAAATTTTTAATTAGTTGTGGGTGTTGGTGGGGGTTAGGAAGTCTTATGAATAATGACAAAATTTGAATGTCAAGAGAGGTCTTTGGTTCACCCATTCAGCATTTCAGTAATTTTACTAACAAATATGCTGAGGTTTTATAATTTTTAATGGAACTTTTCTTGGAGATACTCTTTCACTAAGTAACCCAGGATGTTCTGGAACTTGTGATCCTTTTGTCTCAGCCTCCCAGGCATGAGATTTCTGGCATGTTTTACCATGGCTGGCCAAGGAATTGTTGTTTGAGTGTGGGCTTAAAATTTTATCTACTACCAGTCTAACTGACACAGCAAATTAATTCAGAATGGAACTGTGAACATTTAATGGCTGATTCTTCACAGCTGATAAAACTTTGAACTCATTGAGGCTCCTGCTATACCTGTTAACTATCTCTATGAGAAGTGGATGTCAATTACTATGCATATAGGCATGTGCATAGTTCTTATGCTAAATCAAGCAAATTGTGTAACAAGAATCCTATTTGTTATACATGAGAACTACAGTTATTTGTGACATTTTTGGTCATTCTGATGACCAAACTGGGGCTGTAGGCATGCTAAGTGGCACACTCCCACTGAGCTACATCCCCAGCCTTCTGCTTTCCTTTCTAATGCCCAGTAGTAGTCAATGTTAGCAGTTTCTTTTATATACTCTGAAATGCCTATGAGTACACGACTTTAATTTTTATTAGATCAGTGCATTACACATACTCCCTTGTTACTTTTTAAAAGCTTCATATATATTTTGAAGATACTTTCCCAAGTCTATATAAGAACCAAGCTTCTTCCTTTTGAGTTTCTGCAAAATATTGCACTGATGTTCCACAATTCCTTTAATCAGTCTTCTACTGACTTTTAATTTTGAATGTTTAGTTAGTATTTTATAAGTACATAGATAACATATTTGTATATATTTCTTTGAGTGAGTTTTAGGAAATTAGAATACTATATAATTTTAAATTCTAATTTTCAAATAAATCATAAGAAAACATTTGAATATGTTTCTGTTACCATGACATCAAATGAGGTCTGCCATTCTGCCTACCACTGTGGATAATATCCAAGGCAGTGCAGGTGATACGCATACAGAAGAGTGATGGTGAGAGGTTGATTGGAAAGTTGGTAAAACATTAGCTTTTCTTTCTGAGACAGTAATGGAAGGCAATAATTAACACCTAATAAACTTAAAATATGTGGACTAGGCAAAGTATAGAGCAGGCAGTGTGGGTACTATTGGGACTAATGGTCATGCTATGATTTGGATCTTAACTGTTCCCCTCCCCAACTGACAGGTCAGTGGTTTGATCCCCAGTTTGGTGCTATTGGAAGATGGCAGAAAATAATGAGTTAAGTGGGGCCTAGCAGGAGATCTTCTGGTCACTGGATAGAAGCTCTGGAAGAGTGTAGTGTGTTCCCAGACCCTTCTTCTTTTTTCATTTTTTAGTCATGAGATTGAGAGGTTGAGACAGGAGGAGGAATGGCAGGCAGCACTTTGAAGTAGCAGACTGAGAACATTCTACAAATTTCGGTGATAAGGGGGAAAGGTAAATTAAGTCTTTAACCAAAATAATGTGTCAGTAAGTTCTTATAGTCCTAGATATAAGAAGGCAGGCATATATGACAATGGATCTGACCAACAGAACTGTTCCTCCATTACATTATACCTTCTTTATAATGTCTTTCCCTAATAAAACGTCCACCCAGTCCGGATATATAACACATTTGTAAGCAAATTTTGGACTTTGTGCAAACTCACACCTACACATTAACAAAATTCCACCCCAACAGGAGATCCCTGTCGCCCTTTGAGCAAAGGCATATGAATAATTAATGACATTCCTTTGTTACCCCATAAGAACAAAATCTATCCTTTGTCAAGGGCTTCTGTCTATAGGATACCCAGCTTTTTTTTTTTTTTTTTTTTTTTTTTGGTCTCTTTTCTGGAGCTGCATATGGGGCCATCTGAATGTTTCTCTTCTATAATAAATTTTCATTTTATTTTACAATTAGTCCATATGTGATTTCCATCTAGTGTGAACTCAGACCTGCACTAACCAGTAACAAGGTAAATCCGTAACACACTTCTCCCATCACATGCTGCCTTGCCACAGGCCCAAAAGCAATGAGTCCAGTTGGTCAGGGACTGAAACCTCCAAAACTATGAGGGAGAAGAACATTTTTCTCTTTGTAAGTTAATTATCTCAGTTATTTGTTTTAATAATGAAAAGCTGATTAATGCAGTCCATACTGATATTTTTTCTTTAAGTGATAATATGCATTAGAAAGAATCCTTCCTGGGTATTTACAGTTTAAAAATGTCTTTCATACCCTAATAACTCCCATTCAATCTTTGAGTAATAATTATTTCATAATAATCAAATGTTATTTAAAAATATTGAATTTTAGTTGAATTATATTTCCAAATGTTTAAAATTTACTTTTAGCATTTGTGATCCAAAGGTAACTTTTAAAGCTGGAAGATTCTGTTAATGGTATATTTTCCTGATCTAGAAAAAACATTTCCTGGTTATTATATAATAGCTTTTACAGTACAGCATTTAAAAAAATGCATATACTGAGGTTTACTACTGAAAAACAACAACAGTTTTACTACATTAGTAATTTCCATTTCGTCCTGTGATCCACTGAAGTAAACTATGGCTGATACAGAATTTACAAATGAGTGTGAAAGTAAGCATGTGTACTTTAATATCTAGTGTATATCAAGCACCAGTTTAGCACTCCAAATATATTTTTGTTCAACAAATTCTTGAAATAATATATTAAATTATAGGCTGGGTATGGTGGCACACACCTGCAATCCCAGCACTCAGGAGGCTGAGGCAAGACTGCCACTAGTTTAAGGGCAGCCTGGGTTCCACAGGGAGTTCAAGGCTAGGCTGGACTGCGTGCTGAGACCCTGTCTCACCCCCCAAAATATATATATACAGTGAACTTACAAAGAAATCTCTAAGTTTTTGAGTTTCATGGTGATAAGTAGTGCTTATAAATTCAAATCACATACAAGTTGTACACACCGGAACACTGAAGAGCTCAATTTAAATGTATTCGAATTGGTCTAATATACACATAGCAGTAATTTTTAACTGATGGATAAAGTAAAGGAAGTGACGCCAAATTATTTTACTACATGTGTTTTCTTGTCCAAATTAAGTGCTTTCATTACTATGTCATGTAATAAATTTGCACCGAGATGTTGCTGTAAAAATTATAAGATAGCTTAAAATTGCTATGCTAATTAACACTAGCAGATAAGTTTTGAGCATTTATTACATGCCAGCCACTCGGCTAAGTTCTTATTTTATTTAAAATGAAAATCTTATCTTTTAGCACCAGGTACACTGGTTGAGTCCTTTAGTCTGGGGTCCAATAATCTGCTCGGTCTGGAGGCTGAGTGAATCACTAGGAATTCTCTTAGAGGAGTCTCATATCCTGGGTCTTGGCCTACCTTGAAGGGCAAGGGCCCAAATGTTGGATGTCCTTGCAGGCCAGTCACCTTTTATACTTTCAGTTTCTAAACCTTGGTGCTGAACACCCAGAAGACCAGATGCACCAGTCTTGAGGTGGGATCAGTAGGCTTTAATCTGAAATATTATAATCTTTTTTAATATTGGGTATTTTGAAAATACAAAGTATGACTAAAGAACAGCATCTCTTTTCTTAATTAGGGCCACCAGTTCTATAAAGTGTCACTGTCATATTTTATCTGCAGTGAAGGGATGATGGCTTATCACTGTAACACATTGTTTAAGGTATTCTTTTAGAAGTCATATTTTTGTAGCATATTATCAGAAAACAGTTATAAAGTTTTATAAGGAAATTTTAGAATCAAGAGCAAACCTAGCATTTTAGCATAACAATTATGATATTATTACACTAGAAACATTAAATTTTTGTATTTCAAAGAATACATTTAAATTTCCATTTTAGTATAAAATAACATCAATATGTTACCTTCATCCAATTATAAAATATTATAAACTTTTATTGGGATCTGTTTTTTTTTATTAAAATGGCTAAGTAGAATGTATTTGTTCATAGATGTACTTTGTGGATAACTAATGCCCAATTTTTAATCTTTAAGGTGACATCGTGTGGACTGCAAACCCACTGTAACACAATTACATAAAAGTCACATACGCATAAACCTTAAAAATTCCACCATCATAAACAACTTTAGTGTGGAGGTCATAAGTATAATAAGATTTTTTTTAAGTTTTGTATCCTAGAAGAACGGTATATTTTGGAAACATATAGGTATTTAATATACTCTGAGGACAGCAATAATTAGCATCACATGTACACAAAATATACAGTTTTTGTTCTTAATGTAAGATTTGAGTTTCTTTAACAGGTTTATACGGTGTAACTCTACTGGCAAGAATTAAAGGACTGCCGGGGGGAGGGAAGTGGAAGAGGATTAAGAATTAAAAGAAATGAGCTCTAATATGTACACATAACCATTCCCAAGATGATTGCAAGCTGCATGAATTGCAAACAGGTACTATTAAAAAATTTTTAATTACAAAAAAGAATTAAAGGACATCTTCCGAGCTCTAATGAGTTTAAAAAACAATGTTAATGTCCACAAATAGACTTATTACCCAATATATAAGTGTAACTCATTTGTGTAATAACAAAATATTTGTTTACTTGAAACCAATAAATGCAGATCAAATTTTAAATGGCAGGACCAAATTTAAAGAGATGCCAACATTTTTTGATTACATTATATGTCTAAGGTCTGGACATATTTTGAATAAAGGACAGCACTTATTGGTAACTTTGCATGTATCAAATTTAAGTTTTAAATCTTAGGTTGACAGGATATTTTGTCTTTAGATGAAAATATATCTCTAGCCTCAGATACACAGGGTGTATTATAAACTAATAGTTGTTCATTTAACCGATTATAAACTAGTTATTGAAAACATTGTACAAACATTTAAATAATCTGTAACCTTTGAAACTCACTTTTTTAAAGTAACCAAAGCCTGGCAATAGAAAATAGTAGAACTTATAATAAAATATAAAACTGTTGTTTTAATCTAGTTTTTACGAGTTTAGCCAAGAGCATTTTAATAACTTAAGAAAACATTGCTTTAGACATAGAAAACTTAACCTTTTATTTATAGCCAACTTAATTATATATGTATGTATAATAATTTGTAATAAAATGTGTTGGGGTAGAGCACAATTTAACTCTGGGGTAAAACCAGAGAAGCCATCCATTGGTGGAGAAGACTAGAGCAAATTGATTAAGACAGCTACATTTTAACCACAGAGAAGAGATTAGTCCAGTAACCACTTAAGTCCAAGCACCCTGACTTATGGGAAATTTCTTAAATATTATTTTAATATAAAATTAAATATTAGAAATTTAAGTCAGTCAACTCAAGGAATCAATCTTACAATTTTCTGTGTATTAATAATTTATGAAAGCACATTTAATAAGCCAAATATATTATCTTTTTACAAACTTTAAGCCAGGAATATTTAAATTTATACGTAGCAACTGATGATTAGATGTTGTTATAAACATTTGTAATTATTAATCTTCTTTTTATTTATTCATTTTAACAATTATTAGATGACTAATGATAACCAAAGCATAGCATAGTTAACATTTATAAACTGTTTTACTTTATCTTTAACCAAGGAAGCACTCTCAATTTAACTTATACAGAAAAAGAAGTGGACATAGCATTTGTCAAAACTGTTTTTTGAAGACAAATACTATCTTGATTGGCTAGCAACCTGGATGATAACAGGTCACTCATTGAAGCGAAAGGAAGGCTATGCAGTGACACCAAGAGGAATCTGAACAGACAGGCCTCTCCGGGCTGGTCTTCCTCTCTTAGCCTATTGCCATTAGTTCACATCCTTTTGTCCAGTCACATTTCTCCATTCATCACCAAACCTCAGCATAAAAAGAGACACATTTTCCTGAATTTTAGAGTCTTCAATTCTAAAGGTTTCTGTTTCATATAAATTTTAAGTGAATTCATTTACTTCCTCCTCTCAATCTACCCATGTCAATTTTATTTTCAGACCTAGGCAGGATTCTAAGAGTTATGCAAGCCTTTGTCCCCTATGCTATTTTTCTGTTTTATAATAAATGTAATTTATTGAGCATTTGCTATCAGTCTGGCTGTATTTAAATACTCTTTAAAATATTTATTTAGTTGTAACCGCATAACAACTTTATGAAGTAGATATGATTATTATCATTCCCAAATTTAACATGGAGGAAGCTGAGGAACAGAGATTAAAAACTTTAATGAAAGTCATGTTAGCTGGTAGATGAGGCACACACTTTTAGAGTCCGGTTCCTATACTCATGGGGGGAAAGCTACTGCCCCATTAAAACACTGTGAACATGCCTTCGGGGTTATTTTTTTTTTTCCTTTGCAGAAACGTACATGAAGTAATTTCTATGCTCATGAATGTGGCTATTATTTGTTTGGAACATGCGGTGAATGACCTCCAACTGAGCATGCTCATGAACATCCCAGCCTCTACATTTGATGAATCTTCCCTATATAAATCTGTAAAGTTTCCCAATAAAAGTCCCTCACTTTCTTTGCAAACATTGCATTACAAATTAACTCAAGTGCTCTCCTTACTGATGCAAGTAATGAGCTTCTTTCTACCCTTTTATCTCTTGGCTTTGCTTATCAGATTTGCAAGCTCACCAAAAGACAAAGAACACACTGCATTCTGTCAGAGTTCCATAGGTGCTAACAGGCAGAGCAGATACATGAAACATAGCAATCTAGACTCCAGAGTCTACATGTTTCAGCTGCTTTTGAGTAATTGTAGTCACAATAAATTTCTAAGAATATTTGAAAGTGAAATTATAATGGCTAGAAGCACCTGCTATAAGAGAAAAATCTACCTCTATATTAACTAAAAAACTTAAAAGAAAAATACAGGGACGAGCAAGATACATGAGGAGAATATTTGATAGAAGTTATAGTGGAAGTAATAAATGCTTTTTTCTTCCCTTCTAGGTCCTTTGGCTGGTCCGTAAATTAAATTGATGTAAGACAAAGTAACTGGGAAAAAAACCATCAGTTATATGCATATACAGACAAATCTCACAGATATAAAGTCTCAAAGAAAGGGTCAAATGATGGAAGCTTCTTTAGCATCCTAAGTGATGGAAAAGAATAGAGGTTTCAGCTTTGTGAGAGAGGAAGAATGGAGACAAATTAGGAATTGGATAGAGGAGAAACTATGATGAATAAAAGTGTTCTTGTTATGTAGATTAAAGTTTCTAGGGAATGAAATAGTTTTATAGTAACTCTGTTACTGGAACAGATACCTTTACTAATGTTAATATCTTTTGTGAATGTAGGTAGATTTCTTCTACTGTCTGTATCTTTTCAGAGCCACTCCTGTGTCTGCAGTTTTTCAAAGTAACCAGTTTGAAATAATACGCTAGCAAGGCATATTTTAAGGTGATACACGCTTGTCTCCACAAGTCATATTTTTGGGCAATATGGCCTGAAACCCAACAAATCTGGCATATTACTCTTGTTGGAACACTTTAGTGAGGAGAAATGAAGAACAAGTAAACTATTTGTTCTCCATTGAGGAAAAAGAAATCCTGAAATAACAGATGGTTGTCTAAGAAAGGTAGCTTGGGGAGGGGGGTTAAATGATAAGAGTTAATTGCTTTATTTTGCTAATCAGTAAATAATCTACTCATTCTTTTACAAATATTTAGTGAGGGCCTACTAAGTGCCAGGCATATTACACTATATTATGTTATTCTATTTTCAGGGAAAAAAAAAACTCTGCCAAACTTTTCTTTTGTGCAAAACATTTTCACATAAGTTCAGCCTCATTATATCTTCATAGTCTGTGAAGTAGGCTAAGTAGCTACTTTTAATCATGACTAGAGTAAGAAATTAAGAACCAATGAGGGTATATGGATGGCCTAAGTTTCCTAAAGTAACAAATATAAGAGTTAGATACAAATTTACATTACTTACATTTTTATTTCCAGTGTTACAGCTGAGGATACAGCACTCTAAAATATGACTGTAGGAGACCAGAATATGCCACATTAAAATAAATTCTTCTGCATACTTTGAGCTAGTTATTCTAAGAAAATAGACACAGGAGTAGCTCTGAAAAACAGTTCTATTTAAAAGAAATTCATATGCAGGAAAAAAAATCTACATTAGCAAAATGTCTATATCTGGAAGAAGGCTGCTCCTAGACAACTTTTATTAACCACAGAAATTTCTGTCTGTATAACAAGGCAACCTGTATTCACATACTTTTTTTATTGTTACATGCTTGTAGTACATAATGATTCCATTCACTGTGGGGAGATGGTACATGTACCTGTTTTTTTTTAATCTCTTTCCCTCCATTCCCTCCCTCTTCCTCTGCTGCCAGTTCTGTGGGCTCCTTTTAGAGATTATTTGCAGGTTCCTTTTGTCCTGAATGAAGAACTGAACTAGAAACATGCAAAAGGTAGCGAGGTTTTACATTTATTAAAGGTAAGAAAAGAAATATATTCTACAGGATGAGAGTGGGCCACTGTGAAAGAGAGCGCATAGTGTTCATGAGGTAAATGGCAGCCACATTTTGAATTCCCCATTCTGACATCAGAAGTAGGCCGTTTTATAAACAAGCTGCTTCATTTCACACCAGAACAATTAAAGATAGCACTCATTTATGGGTTTCAGGTACAGGGCTTGGGAACTGTTTGCACATGTGTCCTGGATTTCTGTGACTGACAGGCCACCCCCGCCCTTGCCTGGATGGCTGGCCACACCCTGACTCCCTGCCTCACCTCCATCTCTTGAACAATTTTTGCTATATATTCTTTGTACGTATTGGTGGTACCTAGTAATCCTGGTACTTGCAGGGACTTGGTACATGTATATAACACATAACAATTGCCCCCACTATTTAAAATCCCATTTGCCTCCCTTTCTTACCCTTTTCCTACATCTCTTGCTTCTTTTCCTATATACTGAAGATCTATCTCACTATTGTTTATTTTTTACTTTGCTCTTTATTTCGATTTTGAATTTCTCACATAAGAGAAACCGTGTGTGTGTGTGTGTGTCTGATATTTTTACCTAACATTGTGGTTTTAAAGTGAATCCATTTTCCTACAAATTACTCAAGTTTATCCTTCTTTACAGCAGAGCAGTACTCCATTGTGTATAAATGGCATACTTTCTTTATTCATTCATTTGATGACAAATATATAGGCCACTTCCAAGATTTAACTTTTATGGGTTGCGCTGCTATAAATATAGGTATGCATGCATCACTGTAATATAATTCCTTTGACTCTTTCAGGAAGATATCTAAAAAGGAAACAGTTGGGTTGAATGGAGTTTCTACTTTAATTTTTTGAGGAATATCCATACTGATTTCAGTCCCGATTGTACTAATTTACACTCTCACCAAGAATGAAGAATTGTTCCTTTTTCTCTACAGCCTCAACACTTTTTGCTATTATTTGATTTCTTGAAGATAGCCATTCATTTTACAGTGAGATTATATCTCATTGTTGTTTTAATTTGGATTTCTCCAATGGGCAGTGATGTTGAAAATGTTTTTCATGTATCTATTGGCCCTTTGTACACTTCTTCTATAAGTGTGTTAACTTTATATCCTGCTGGCTACTGAATTTGGTTATTAATTCTGACTCTTCTGATGGAATTATTTGAGTTCTGTATGGAGTAAATCATGTCATTTTCAAATAATGCTAGCCTAAATTCTTTCCCTCCTGCATAAATTCTTTTTATTTCTTCTTGCTGCCTGATTGCTTAATGCTTCAAAAACTATATTCAACAGGAGTGGTGATAGTGGACAGCCTTGCCTTGTTCCTGATTTTGCAGAAAAAGTTTCCAGTTTGTCCTGATTTAATGTGGTACTAAACATTAGCTTGCCATAAATTGCTTTTATAGGATTAAGATAAAGTCTTTCTAAACCCATTTTTTCAGGGTTTTTAACATGAATGGATGTTGGATTTTGTCCAAAGCTTTTTCTGAATGTTTAGAGGTAATTCTATGATACTTTTTCCTTGCTTCTGTTTATGTAGTGTATTGCATTTATACTTTTGCATATGGCGAACCATCCCTGAACCCCTGGATTTAATGATGCATGATATTCCCGATGATCTGTTGCATACAGTTTGCCAGTATCATATTGATGACGTTTGTGCCTACATTCATTGAGAAAGTTAGCCTGTGATTCTCTTTTTTGTTTGGCTCCTTTCCTGGTTTTGGAATCAGGAAAATGTTAACTTTCAGGAATGACTTTGGGAATGCTCTGCGCTTTTCAATTTCAATTTCCTTAGAGTTTGAGGAATATTGGTGTTAGATCCTCTCTAAAGATCTTGTAGAATTCAGGAGTAAGTAAATCTTTTAACATTATGGTCACAAAGTGGATCCATTTCCATATGAATTATTCGAGTTTATACTTCTTTATAACAGAGTGGTACTCCACTGTATACAAATGCCACATTTAAAAGTTAATTTTACTGGAGATATATATATATATATCTCCATAACATTCATGCTAACATTCATCATAGGGAATTTGTACCTGTACATGATATATTTGAATTTTTCTTTCTTTCTCCATTCCATTCCCCTCCCTATAAAGGCGGATGTGCATATATTGCAGTGGTACGATGATTTTAACTCATTTGGGAAGATACCATGAAGGGGAATAGCTGGGTCAAATGGAACCTCCAGTTTTAGTTTTTTGAGGAATCTCCATACTGATTTCCATAGTAGTTCTACCAATTTATACATCCACCAACAGGAGGAAAGTGTTCCTTTTTCATTACAGCCTCATCAGCCCTTCTTATTTGTTGATTTCTTGATGATAGTCATTCTTTCTGCAGTGAGATGGACTCTCAGTGTTGTTTTAATGTGCATCTCTTAACGACCAGTGATGTTGATCATTTTTCATGTATTTATTTGTTGTTTGTACTTCCTTATCTGAAAAGTGTCTTTTCATTTCGGATGCCCATTTTTGGATTGGGTCTTTAAATTTGGGGAGGGGTCTAATTTTTTTTGTGTGTGTGTGTTGGGAATTGAACTCAAGGCCTTGTGCTTACTAGGCAAGCACTCTAACCACTGAGCTAAATCCCGAGCCCAAGGGGGTCTGATATTTTTGAGTTCTTTATATATTTTAGATATTACTCCACTGTCTGAGGAAGAGATGGTAATTTTTTTTCCCACTCTGTGGGATGTCTTTTATTTCTGTTGGTGGTTTCTTTTGCTGTGCAAAAACTTTTTAATTAGGTGAGATCCCAGTTGTTGATTTTTTGTGATATTTCCTAGGTGATTGGGATTTTGTTCATAAAATATTTGTCTATACCTATGCCTTCAAGAGTTCTACCTATTCTATCTTCCAGCAGATTTAGTGTTTCGTTCAAATATTTAGGTCCTTGATTCATTTTGATTTTAGTTTAGTGCATCGTGAGGGATATGGGTCAAGGTTTATTCTTCATCATGTGGAAAGCCAGTTTTCCCAGCAGCATTTATTAAAGAGGCTATCATTCTTCCAGTGAAGATGTTTAGCCCCTTTGTCAAAGATAAAGTGGCTGAGTGTGTTTAGAGTTGTTTCTGCATCTTCTATTCTGTTCCACTGATCCTTGAGTCTGTTTTTTTGGATAGTGTGTGCTGTTTTTATAACTGTAGCTTTGTAGTATAACTTCAAACCAGAGATTGTTACTTCCCCTGCCTTGCCTTTGTTGCCCAAAATTGCTTTTGCTATTCTACGTCTCTTGTGGTTCCTTGTGAATTTTAGGATTGTTTTCTCTAGGTCTGTGAGTATGGTATTGGTATTTTGACTGGAATTGCATTAAATATGTTGTTTTGTTTTGTATTGTCCAGTTGATCTATTTGTGACAATGGAGTGCTAATGTCCTCTATTACAATTGTATTAATGCTTATGTGATTTTTCAGGTCTGTTAACATTTGTTTTGTTTATTTGAGGATGTTGGTGTTTGGTACATATATGTTTATGATTGTTCCCTCTTCCTCTTGGATTGTTCCCTTAATTAGTATGCAGCAACCTTCTTTGTCTCTTTGATCAGTGCTGGCTTGAAATGCACATTGTCTGCAAATAGAATACCTACTTCTGATTCTTTTTTTTTAGGTTCCTGTTGTATGGTATATTGTTTACTATCGTTTTACTTTCAGTATATACATTTCTTTTTGAGTTAAACATGTTTCTTGAATGCAGCATACTGTGGAATCTTGTTTCTTGATCCATTCTGCCAATCTGTTTCTTTTGATTGGCGAATTGAGACCATTTGCATTGATGGTAATAACTGATATTTATTGACTTGTCATTGTCACATTGTCATTTCCCTTTCTTTCCGTTCTCTTTAATTGCTTGCTTTGCATCCTGGATTCATTCTATTGGGATTCATGGAATTACTGTCTTTGTTGTATTTTCAAGAATATTCTTTAGAACTTTTTGGGGTGTTGGATCGGTAGTCGTGAATTTTTTTTTTATTACCATGGAATCATCTCATTTGAATAATAGTTTTGGGAGCTACGTCAACTTGTGTTGGACGTTGTTTTCTTTTAGGGTTTGAAATACTTTACTCCAAGGACTTTAGGGTTGGTATTGAGATGTCTGCTGTGATTCCTATGGGTTTTTCTTTATAAATGATTTGTTTCCTTTCTTTAACAGCTTTTAATATTGTTTTTGTTTTGAATTTCTAGAATCTTGACTATTATGTGCCTTGGTGTAGGGTTTTGTTTTTTTTTTCCTTCCCGATCATGGCTAATTGGAGTTCTACATACCTCACTTATCTATATGTCAAATTCTTTTTCCATGCTTGGGAAGTTTTCTGCCATTACTTCTGTGAATAGGCTTTTTATGTCCTTCGTGCTATCTTCGAATTTTTCATTGATTTTGATTAATCTTATGTTATTTTTCTTTGTATCATCTGACAGCTGTTGGACTGATTTTTTATGGTCCTTTACCCTTTTTAAGAAGTCTGTCATTTGGTGATTGCTAAACATAAACTTGTCTTCTAGATTTGATATTCTGTCCTCACACTGGTTGATTTCTGTTGTGTATACTTTCAATAGAATTGTTAATCTGAATATCTCTTTGAATCTGTTTTGGGGAATCCCGTTCTTTCCTATGTTGGGCTTTCATGGTTTTCATCACTTTCCTAAGCTCCTCATTTTTTTTTTCTGCATCTACTCTAGATTCACTAACTATGTTCTTCATTATGGTCATCATCTGTGTAGTTATCTGAGAAATTGTTTCTGATTTTTTTTTCCCTAGGCAGTCATTGTTCTTCTTTGTTTCTTCCACTGCTACCATTTGCTTCTGATTTCTTCCACCTCAGTATCCCCTGTATATGCCATGGGCAAAGCAGAGGTCTGGAGTTGCCTCTTGCTTTTGTGTCTTTTCATTTTCTCTTTTTTAAAAATTTGTTTTGTGCATTAATGCTTTTAAATTGCTTATGGTAGTTAGCTTTATTGCTCGTGTTGAGATCTCCTTAGGAAATGACTACTTTTCACAGATGTCTTCTAGGTGTAGCTGGTTTTTGGCCTTTAAATCTGTCCCAAGATAGTGTCACTTCAATTTATTAGGGATAAGAGGTTGCTGTCTATTTGGCCTAGCACCCAGTTCTTTGGTAGTGAACTGTGGTATTTTTTATGACCTCCAGACAATCTCAGTATGTCACCTTCACTAAAGTAGTACAATCAGTAACAACGGTAGGATCATGCACAGTCTAGAAAAATGATAAACTGTAGTTGCTATTAATTTGTAGCCTTTAACCATAGATACAAAGCTTATAGTTATATGACAAAGTCTAAGACAAATCAGAAAATTTTGTACAGTAACTATCCCTTCATTGGAGTGATTTTACCCTTGGGGGAGAAAATTTAGAAGGGATAAGCAGAAAAAATATAGAAATGAAAGAAGAGAAAGAGATC
Source organism: Hystrix cristata (assembly GCA_004026905.1). Taxonomy (NCBI): domain Eukaryota; kingdom Metazoa; phylum Chordata; class Mammalia; order Rodentia; family Hystricidae; genus Hystrix; species Hystrix cristata. The sequence goes on from PVJO010018580.1 coordinate 25,098, forward strand.
AGAAGCAAGGTAGATGGACAAAGGAAGATTACTCAAGAATTGGAAAACTGATGAAGAAGTCAGGAGAGACTAAAAGAATGGAAATAAAAGTAAGCAAAACAAAAAACCACTAAATATAATGTTCACACTCACGAACAAACAAAAACAAACAGAAAAAATAAAAGCAAAAAAAGAAAGAAAAAAGTGATTTTTCTGTTATTTTAAACCAATGATTATCTTCTGGTGTCTAAATTTTTGTGGTAGTATCCAATTCAAGGTGTGTCTCTGCTGCTTCTGGTAGACAAAGGAGGTAGACAGGGCCCAGATCCATGCTGTATGATCCCAGCAAGCCTGCCATAGGAATAGGGTAGGGTGCTAAATAATCCCAGCAAGCCTGCAGTAGGAATAGCACAGGGTGCTGATTCTGGCGCTTTCAACTCCATGAAAATTTAGGTTGATGATGGCCTCTGGGTGTGGGGTTGGGGCCTTAGTTGTTCATCCTACAATATTGTGGGTGTTTCTTCCCTGCCTGACCTCATCTCCCTGACCCTGGATGTCTCCCACGGTTGTGCCTAACCCAGTCACTGGGAGCCCTGAGATGAAGCCAAGCCATGGCTACTCCATGTCCTGGGTTCAGTTGTCCCCTCCCTACAGTGTTGTCTGTCAAAGCTCCCTCTCCAGGGGATGATTGGACTGGAGTCACTCACCAGGTCTTGTAGCTCAATGTCCACTGCTCCATTCCACTGGTGCATTTCTCCCTGGAGTCCTCGGGAGTCGCCTGCCCTCACTGTGTCTCTTTAGATTTGAGCCTCCTCTCACTCTGCAAGCCAGGAGCTGGGGAGGATGACCAGTTTGTCACCTCTTTTTTTCTATGTTGAGGTCTGTCTCTTCACTTTCTCTGTGGGCTCTGATTCTCTCTTCAGATTTTCCCTGGGTCCTGGGGATCCACCTCTTTCCTTTTCTTCCTCAAGGTGTCATTTTCCAGTGTCTGAATTCCAAATCTCGGAGAAACTGATTTTCTGCTATTTACCACTCTATCATCTTCCTGGAAGTCTTGTCACATTTTCTTCACCCATTCATTTCTTCATGGATATATAGGCCACCTGGGCTTTTTTATTTGGTACTTTTTTTTTAATTACTTCAATTGCATTGACTGATATTGGATTATTCTGAATTATGTTTTTATTCTTCAGCTTTGGTTGTTCATATGTATCTCAGAATCTACTCATTTCATCTGAATTCTCCATTTAATTAGAGTACGGTTCCTCAAAGTAGTTACCAATTTTCTTCTGGATTGCAATAGAATCTGTTGTGATTTTGCCTTTTTCTCTTCTAATTGCATTGATTTAGGTTTTGCCTTTTTTAAAGTAAGATTAATTAAGGGTGTGTCAATTTTGTTTATTCTTACAAAGAACCAAAACACTCATTGAATTTTTTGTATATTTTTGCCTCAGATATTTTAACTTCTGCTCCAATCTTTATAATTTTATTCTTTGTACTATCTTTGGGTTTAGGTTGTTCTTGGTTTTGCAGGACCTAAAGGTGCAATGTTAGGTTACATATTTGAACTTGTTCAGTTTTTTTTGATGTGGACATTTACAACTATAAGCGTTCCTCTTACAACTGCTTTGATTGTGTCTCTTAAATTCCAATACATTGCACTTGCATTATTGTTGAATTCTAGGAACTAATTTATTCTTGGAATTCTTCAGTGACCCACTGATTATTCAAGAAAATATTGTTTGATTTCCATGTGTTTGCATAGTTTCCATGGTTTCTTTTGCCATTGATTTCTGCTTTCATTACACTATGATCTGATAATATGCACAGGATAATTTTGACTTCTAGCAGTTGCTTAGACAGGCTTTGTGGGCTAGTGTGTGTTCTATTTTTGAGAAAGTTCATGTGCTGTTGAGAAAAATGTATATTGTGTTGTTGTTGGGTACAATGCTCTGTAGACATTTATTAAACACATTTATTTGAAGCTTTGATTCAACTCTTACATTTCTTTGTTGATTTTTTGTCTAGTTGATCAGTCTGTTTGTGACAGTGGGGTATTGATGTCCCTCATTATAATTGTATTGGTGTTCATCTGATTTGTTATATCTATCAGTGTTTGTTTTATGAAGATTAACATGCTGATGTCCACCGTGTATATGATTATAGTTGTTATCTCTTCCTGTTGTATTATTCCCTTTACCAATGTGTAGTGACTTTTTTTGTCTCTTCTGATGACTTTTGTCGTGAAGTCCACTTTGTCGGAAATTAGGGTAGCTACTCCTGCTTTTTTCTTTCCCTTTCGGTAAGTCCATCATCCATATTCAGAACTGTGCTAAACAAATCATCTGGCCATTTCTTACTTAAATTGACAGCACAGTTAACTATCACAGTATTGAATTATTCCTTTATTGCATTGTTTTCCTTTTGCTGATTTCCTTATTTTTTTTTTCCCCTTCTGCTTAAATGTTCACCCTGTCTGGTGTATTTACTCTATTTGACTTATCAGCATTGTTGACTTAACTGATTCTTTCCAGAATATCTTTGAGAATTTTTTGTAATGCTGGCTTAATGGTCATGAATTTGTCGTGATGCTCTTTGTCATGGAAATACCTAATTTCTTCATCAATTTGATGGAAAATTTTGCAGGATCTACAAATCTGGATTGGTAGTTTTTACCTTTTATTGTTCAAAACACTTCAAGCTCTCTTGGCCTTTGAGATTTGAGAAATTTGCTAAAATTCGAATGGGATTACCTTTTCTATTGATTTGTTGCTTTTCTCTAACAGCTTTTAAGATTTTGTCTCCTGTATATTTTTGTTTTTCTTTGTTTTTTTGAGACAGCATCGCACAATGAGATATAGGCTGACCTTGAGCTCACTGTGTAGACCGGACTGGCCTCAAACTCATGGCAATCCTCCTACCTCAGACACCTGAGTACTGGGATTACAGGCCTGCACCTCCACTCCTGGCAACTTCTGATATGTTAAGTATAATGTAGTGTTGGGTGTTTCTCTTTTGGTCATCACTATTTGGGGTTCTATATGCCTTACTTCTCTATTGGTTTATTTCTTTATATTTGGAAGATTTTCTGATATTATTTCTGTAATTAAGTTTTTTTTTTTTTGTGCTGGGGATTGAACTCGGGGCCTTGTGCTTGCGAGGCAGGCACTCTAACCACTGAGCTAAATCCCCAGCCCTGTAATTAAGTTTTTTATTCCTTTTGTGGTATCTTCTGATTTTTCACCTATTCCAATTAATATTAGGTTAGTTTTCTTGTGTAACCTAGCAGTAGTTGAACAATTTTTTTTTGTTATCTTGTTTTGGAAGTATCTCTGAGTAATTGGTCTTTGAATGCATTTCTATCTTCTAATTATAAAATTCTGCCCTCCCATCGTTCGCTTCTGCTATGCATACTTTCAATGTAAGTTTTAGTCTTCTGTATTTCTGAATGAAACCTTTTCATAGACTCTAGCTGTTTGCTATATTGGTCTTGCATGTTTGGGATTATTTTGTTTAGCTCGGTTAGCTTTGTATTTAGGTTCTCTGAAAGCATTATGATCCTTTGGTTTATTATTTCCAGTATCTGTTTAGCGTATATCTTTGGTAATCGTGTCCAGCACTTCCTTGATCAGTTTTCTTATCTCATTTATTATCTTTTTTAATGGTTTGAGTGAGTGGTTTTTTGCTATTCTCCTTGATGCCCCCTCGATTGGCAATTGGGAGTTTGGGTAGACATTCTGTTGCCTTGTCTTCTCATAGCCCCATTGATTTTTTGTTTGTTTGTTTGTTTTGTTTTGTGCTGAAGTGTGTGGGTGCTTGCAGTAGAAAAATTTTCTTACCAACCTCTTTAGTTAGTGTATTTTTTGGTGATGTAATTTTGGTTTGGCTCAAGATAGTCCTTTGCCTTTACCCCAAGATCCAATCAACTCCATTAATTTGGGAGGGGAGGATGCAGTGCAATTGACCCAACACCCACTTCTCTGGGAATGGGACCCAGAATTGGGAATTTAACAATTCCCAAAGGTAATCTGTGTATTGGCACAACAAGAAAACCCATAAATAGCAGCAATTATGAGATCCTAGCAATATAAAAAAAAATCCTCTGTAGTAGTATTGTCCAAGACCAAGTGAATATTAACATACCATAAGAACCAGTAATATACCACCGTTAACCATAAAAATATTCACAATTATATCATGAACATTAAGACAACCCAGATATTGACAATACAGTATATCTCCAATAATTGTAGAGAAGAATTCAACAATAATTATATAGAATTAACTAAGTATATAAAGATTAATAAAGCCTAATGACTGTACTATTAATGATATAAGATGTTGGGAATGAGAGAATGCAAGAAGAAAATTTGAATATTTAAATTATGGGAGATGAGAAAGAGGAGAGAGAAATGAGACAATAGAATTAGGTAAACATATCGGATGAAACAAATGAGAGGCTGGGGATATAGCTCAGTGGTAGAGTGCTTGCCTTGCAAACACAAGGCCCTGAGTTCAGTCCCCAGCACAAGGAAAAAAAAAAAGAATAGATATAAAAAATGAAAAAAATTAAAAGGGAAATAGAGAAGAAAAGAAGAAAGCAAGAAAAAAGAACAAAGAAAAACTCCCTTGGTACATCAGTGAAGAAGAAAGATAAAATGAATGAGTCCAAAAAAATTTCTCTGTGTTTTTCAATGAGTGGTTTCTTTCTGGAATCCACTAATTTGGAGTCTAGCAATTCTCTGCTTTCTCCACCTAGCCTTAATAATTTTTTTTGAGGTGCCCCCTCATTCTAGAGGCCTCTCTATTTATTCAGGCTGTGGCAATGTTTGCACTGAGATGTGTCCTTGCTCATGCCAGGAAGTAAGGAAGGTAGTCAGACCCCAGATCCATGGTGGATGCAGGCAGTAGGGAGAAGGCTGGAATACCAAATGCTAAAAATACCTTTTTTTTTTTTGTTTTGTTTTTTGGGGGGGTATTTTAATTTTTTTAAATTTTATTTTAGTGGTACATTTTAGATATACATAATGATAACATTCATCGTAGGGAATTTGTACCTGTACATGATACATCTTGCTGCTTCTTTTTTTCCCGTTCCCCTCCCCTCCCTTTACTCCCCCTTCCCTCCTTATTTACAAAAGCTTTGCTTCCATTTTCTCCTTCAATTCTCTTTTTTTCTCTCATCCCTTAGTTATTTCCCCCTCCTCCCTTCCTTTTTCCCTTTCCCATTTGAACAGTTTTTGGTTTTTTGAGACAAGGTCTTGCTATGTAGTTCAGGCTTGTGTTGAGCTCACTATATAGCTCAGACTGCCCCAAACTCATGGCAATACTCCTGCTTCTGCCTTCTGAGTGCTGGAATTACAGGAGTGCACCACCACACTTGGCACAAATGCTGAGGCTTTCAAACCTAGAGCAACTGAAGCCTGGGTTGACCTCTGGCTGTGAAAGGCGGGGCCTGTTTCCTTCCTGGCCCTAACTCAAACCTGACAGGGGATCTATTTCCAGCCTATTCCCTGTCTGAGGCTGTATCCTGTGGCTTTCTCTCACCCAGTCACTGTGGGAGGGTAGCACTGGATACCCTGAAAATACTCCGTATTGAACATGTTCTGAGTCCCAGATTCAAACACTTAGCCCTTTCCCAGAATGGTGCCCTACTCTGCACTTCCTCCAGGTATACGATGGATGCCTGCAGTAGGGTCCCTCTCCAGCTGCTGCCTGTGGAAGGGCTCCTGTTAGAGCAAAACTCCTGGTGTCCCTGTAGATCGCAACATTTGCTGACCAAGTCCACCACCATTTCTCCTTGGAGTCTCCTGGATCCCCCAACCCTCACATTACTTTGGCAGATTAAGGCCAAAGAGAGAAAGGGAGGCCAGGGAGAAAGTCTAGACTGTTTCATCCCCTTCTCTGCATTGCGATCTGTCTCCTCAGCTACTCTGTGGCTTTTCATTTTCCTATCAGTTTCTTCTTGTTTCCTGGGAATATACTTCTGCATTTTTCCCCTTCTATAAGTTATTATTTTCTAGTGTTTGGATTTTGAATCTCAGAGAGCCTGAATTGCTGCCACTCACCAGGTCACCATTTTGAAAGAACCTCACGTACATTTATTTGGCTTATCCTCCCATAACTTCTGTCCATTTTCCTTCCCCAGATGTCCCCGATCCCTATTTCTTTCTGTAATTCAAGATGCGACATAATCTTCAATCACCTGGCCCTTTGAGTCATATTTTTCAGTAATCTCCTCATACTATATAATTAAATGTTCTTTCTCTTTTTATGTATCTTATATCAACTTAACTCATAGCCTAGCCAAGTAGCATAAGAGAGGGAAGCCATTTTTTCTCACCCCACAAGTTAGAGTATTTTTTCCACTACCATATGTCTGCTTCTTTTTAGAAATTTATTCAATTATATGTGTAACCACAGGTGTTCTGATAGGTGCCCGAGTGCAAAATAGTCTACGAGGTTTTCTGCTCATGAAACTTAAAATGTAATTAGAGAAGCAATATGTTTACTTATACACATAAAGAAGCAAAGAAGTTTATGACTTTTAATTCATGATTGATACAGGGAATGTAACATTAGAGAAACTTAGAGGGCAAGGTCATTTAAGTCTGCCATAGCTTAGAAAAATTGATGGGATTGGAACCAGTCTGAGAAGCAAGGACAATAATTAGACACAGGGAAAATAGAGAGGGACATATTCAGGAAGAAAGTACTGTATTAAGATATCTTAGATATTGAAATATGCATTGCATGTTTTGCAGGGTGCAACTCAGGTCAATTTATTTATTTACTTAAGTTTTTTTTTGGTTTTTTTGGTGCTGGGAATCGAACTAAGGGCCTTGTGATTGCAAATCAAGCACTCTAACCACTGAGCTAAATCCCCAGCCCCTTAAATTTTGTTTTGTTTTGTTTTGTTGTGTCTTGTTTTTGAGTCAGGTTGTCACTCTGTAATTCAGTCTGGCCCTGAACTTACTATGTAACCCAGGTTGGCCTTGAACTCATGACAATCTTCCTGCCTCAGCCTCCTAAGGGCTGAGATTACTGTCATGTACCACCATGCTGGGATATGTTAATTTAGTGTAATGACATACTGATAGATATAAATTCAACAAAGAGCAAACCATACTTCAAAAGTAAACAACATTTTTGCTGCAAAATTGTTCTGAGCTAAGCTCCTGTCAGCATATAACAAAAGAATCAAAACACTGATGCTGAATCACAGCAACCCTTAGCATTCTTCTCTAAACTAGTATAATGTTCAGTGTTTTATGGTCATTTCTTCATGTTCAAATAAAGTGTCTATAATAACCTGATGGTTTCACTTAGATCTTTTAAATCATCTTGAGAGATTACTCAGTCAAAAGCACTACTGAGTATCTCTAGTAAACTAGATGAAAAACCTACCAAGGACATTGATCTTGCCCTTAAAGAAGAGCATCTTTAGTTTTATCTCCTGTCATGGTCTGAATGTATCCTCCAATGTTTATATGTTGAGAGATGGAATTTTTAAGAGATGATTAGGTCAGAGGGTTCTGCCCTGATCAGTAGTTTAATGTCTTTATCATGGAGGTCAGTTAGTGCTTGCAAGGGTAAATTCCTGACACAAGGGTGAATTTGACCCTCTTGGTCTCTGTTCCCTTCCCTTCCCTCCCCTCCTCTCCTTTCCTCTTTCATCTTTTACACTTTGCTTCATCCTCTCCCCTCTCTCCTTTCTTTCTCTCATGCTCCATTGGCCTTCCACCTTTTACACAGTAAGAACACCCTTGCAAGATGTGGGCTTCTTGACTTTGGATTTCTGAGCCTCTAGAACAGCAAATAAATAAGTCTCTAGATTTTGCAAATTAGTCTGTTGTATTGTGTTTAGCAGCACAAAATTGTCTAAGACACATACTCAGTCTTTCACTTCTGAATTTAGGATGAACTTAGGCCTTGGAATTCAGTGGTAATAACATAGTTCAATTGAACTCACTCTAAAGTTTATAGATAGATTAGTAATTATTAAAAACAGGGAAAGAAGAAAAAGATAAATGTGGGAGTTAGTCTTTATAGCAAAGTATGGAAAGCAAATCTAGGACTTTCTTTTTTTTTTTTTTTGGCCAAAGATATGACACACTGAACAGTAAGAAACAAAATTAAATTCATGTCAGTATTAGTGAAAGTAAATACTAGCATGATAAGAGAAGATTGAACAAAAATTTTTCAATGGATTACAATAGAAGTTTATTTTGTACTCATATAAAGTTCAATTGGTAGTTGTGGGGAAGGTATGCAATGTTATTAGTCTAGGACTCAGGCTTTTAGAAAACCCTTCACCTTGAGCAAGAAGCTTCCAGCGTCACTCTGCAATTCAATAAATGGAAGATGGGGTAAGATACAGTATACCACAACAGACAAAAATGTTTGCAAACCATGCAACATGAATGGAAACAACAAAAATTGCTTTAACTCTGTTTCCATTAGCCACAAATCAATCACAACATCCCATTTAATTCCAGGAGACACGGAAATGTAGTCTTTGGGCAGGCACAATGTAGCCATTAGTCTATCATATGGATCAGAGAAAAGAATCTTTGGTGGATAGATAGCCATTTTTGCTACAGTATCCAATTTCTTCTAAAACAGTCTATTCTAGGGAATTCTTATCTGTCTGAACTATATTTTTCATTGGAAACATTTGCTTAAAAGCAAGGAGAAAAGATAGCGAAAGTTTGCAAAAACTTCAGTGGCAAAAGGTATGATTTCTTGTCAGCATCTTCATGCAAAGTTTTCTAAATATGCAATAAGGAACAGATCAAAAAATGTGAAGTTTATTTAATTTCTGGCACAAGACCATATTTCTCTATACAAGCTATCTTCAGTGAATAGATAATGAAAGCCTGTAAAAAGATTCCCTTCAATGAAGTTCTTGGCTGCCACTAAAATCCACATCCAATTTAAAAGCAAGGCAATCAGATAATCTGTTCTGCCTGAAGAGCTAAGTCATAGAAAACATCTTATAGAATATTCACTGAGGAAGGTATACTATAACCTGAACTGAGAAAATCAACATTTATTGTGGTTCTTGTAGATTCTAAGTCATTAAAAATAAACTCCAACAATGAGGAAAAAAAGTTTCATTGTCAATCATGTTGAGCTAGTCCTTGAAGTTATGTTATTTCTGAGTCAGGAAAATTCATGGTTATATGAGTTATATGGTGTTTCCCCAAAACTCAGGTGTTGAGGTCCCAACCCCCAGAAACTTTGTAAGTGTCCTTATTTGGAAATATGGTTGTTATACATATAATTAGTCAATACGCATGCAGGATGAACCCTCATCTGGTGAGACTGATGCTCTTATAAAAATGGTTAGTTTTGAGGAAAGAGGAAGGCAGAGTGCTGATTGGTAGCAAAATTCTACCTCTCTAAGTTCTGGAATCCAGATACTGGAAAAGAGCAATTTGTCAAAAGAAAAAAAAGACAAGCAGATCACTGGGAATCTGGAAGGAGCTGACAGAGAAAAATTAGAAGCTGCAGAGAAGTTGGAAGATGGTCCATAATGGAAATAAAGAAACAATTTAGATGGTCTTCCTGTCTCTGGTGGCTCATGGAGAGGAAATCCAGGCTCCCCAGAATCAAAGTTAGCCCCCAGTCTGGGCAACCAGGGAGAAATGGCAGTGGAGCTCATAGCCTTGGTGACCTGCAAAAGTAGCATAGGACTTTTCTCTGAGGGGACTACTTGCACATTAGAAAAATGCAAATTTAAACAACACTGAATTTCAATTTTACTCCAGAAAGAATAGCTATCATCAAGAAATCAGATAACAACAAATGTTGGCAAGGCTGTGGAGGAAAAGGGTCCTTCTTCATTGATGGTGGGAATGTAAACTATTACAGTCACTATGGAACTCAGTATGTAGATTCCTAAAAACACTGAAACAAGAAATTTCAATTCATCCAGCTAGTCTGCTCCTAGACATCTTCTCAAAGAAATTAAACTCATCATATTACAGTGATACGTGATTATCCATATTTATAGCAGCACAAGATGTAAGAGTTAAATCTTGGAAGTGGCTCATAAGTCCATCAACAGATGAACGGATAAAGAAATTGTGATATGTACAGACAAAGGTGTACTATACCGCCATAAAGAAAGATAAATTTTAGTCTTTTGTAGAAAAAGGGTGCATTTTAACAACACAATGTTAATTAATATAAAACAGACACACGAACTTAAATATCACACGGTTTCTTTTTTATGAAAAATGCAAAATGTGAAGTGCAAGAGAAAAGCTAGATAATTGGAATAAAAGACAGATGGAGGGAGGAGGGACACGGGAGGGATGGCATGGAAAAAATGCAATCTGGAGAAAAGAGAGGGGAAGAGGGCAGAAAAAATGTATATGTTATGTCCATGTACTAACTACTCACAATGAATGTAAGCACCAGTATTGAAAACATGTTCTAATGAAAAACAATTGGATAATTTAATCACAGAACTGTGTACACAGGGAAAATGCCATGTGTAGTTGAAAGCAGAGATCAAAGTAATGGTTTTGCAAGCCAAGAAATTTCAAATTGTCATGAATGCATCAGAAGCTAGGGAAAGGTCACAGAACCAATTGTCTCTAACAGTCTTTGGAAAAACTCAGTCCCACAAACACTTTGATATAGGATTTCCAGTTTCCAGAACTGTGACATAATAAATTGTATTTACCTAGCCACTGAGTTTGTGGCACTTTGTTAGAGCAGCCCGAGCAAACTAAAAGAGTGCTGCAGTATTACAGAATACCCTGTGGCCAGCAGAGGTGTGGTGCAATTGTCTAAAAGGGCCAAGGGTGGAGAGAGTGGTACAGGCACTACAATAGGCAGTGTAATTTAGACTGAGGTATTCTTAAGGAGGAAAAACTTGACAGTACCAAAAACTTTTGAAGTGTTTGCTCTGTGTGTATGTATTGGAAGGTGGTGGCTGTTGAGAGGTGGCAATGTGATGGCAGGGCAAACAGAGTCACAGCATCCTATCGCGGTAATGATGAATCCCTTCAGTGAATTATTTTTTTCTTTTTTCACTGTTAAACTGAGATCCAGTCCCTTGCACATGACACATGTCAGTACTCCTACTAATTGATCCTTCTAACGAAGGTAGCCATCTAAGTTACTTTTCTCATTGCTGAGACAACATACCCAACACCCAAAGTTAAAGGAGGAGAGTTTTACTTTGGCTGACAGTTTGTAGAG
>PVJO010018581.1:0-36386 GCA_004026905.1 Hystrix cristata
AGGAGGAGGAGGAAGAAAAGAAAATGATGATGGCGATGTGATAATGAAATGACTGAGGTGCTTCAGGGGTTGAAAATAATTCTGAACCAACAATATACTTATCTCATATTGTTGAATCTAAGAGAAATCAAATAAATATTGGGAAAGATACCACTTTAAAATTCAACAAGCCAGACCCGATGTTGTCTATAATCCCAACACTCGGAAGGCTGAAGCAAGAGGAGTGCCTTGAGTTCAAGGCTATCCTGGGCTACATAGTGAGTTCAAGGCCAGCCTGAACTACACAGTGAGATCTTGTCTCAAAACAACAACAACAAAAAGAAAGAAAGAAAGAAAGAAAACCAAGGTAAAGGAGAGTTTGGCAGTGGCCATTCTGCCCATGAACACCTACGATCAGGACTCCTGCAGGCTGACATTTTTTACAGTCTGTGTTGATGCTGTGAATGGAGACGTGTCCCTTGTAAAGCAATCCCCAAGACTCCAGGCTGAGAGACAGTGTCTGCAGTGACACGGTGGAAGGAGGGAGTTCTGAGGAGTAGCTGTGACGAGGCCTCTTGCAGTGACCCCATGAGAGCATTTGGAAGAGGAACCGCAATAAGAAAATCATCAAAACCTTTGGGTCTACGGGAGCGCGCGAGGCTTTGTGTGGAACTGCCACAGAAAAGACCTCCGACCACCCTCACCAGCGCCACACCAGCCTCACTCCTGCGTCCCACCCGTTGCCACTGAAGAAACGCTGTCGGAGCACCCGGGGAGCTGCCGAGAGGATTTCAAAGTTCAGAGCTGCCCAGATGCAGTAGAAAGCTAGGATGTGAGGTTTGCTTCCTAAAACCTGATCTGTGCACTTTTAAAATATAGACAGCAAAATATATCAGATGTAGTTTGAAATAAGGCACCCTGAGTTAGTTTGGCAGCAAGTTTTCTTAACCTTATTGGTGTTATTTTAAAAATCAAAGTGAATGTTTGAAAACTATTATTTGGCTTGCTTGGTTGTTCTCTGAATACTAAGTTGGTCTTCTTACACAATGGTAGCATCTGAAATTATTTTTCAGAGGATCCTGTGCATATACATTGTTTTTGTCTCAAACTAAATACAAGCAGTTCTGTACTTGCTGTGATGCTGTGCATATCACATACACCATTTCAAAGAAACTCTTAAAATTTATTTGAAATTAGATTCAACAATTATGACTTGTTTTTGCATTTTAGAGGCACTTAGACAATCTACTTTCCTTATAAGTTTTCCAGCTAGGCAGCTATTTAAAACAACCTCTCCCCTTCGGATGCCATACCGTGATCTTCAAGGCAGAAAGCTGAATGAACCCCATGGGAAAGTCTCTTTGGAAGAATGACATTTTGGTGCTGGGGATCGAACTCAGGGCCTTGCGCTTGCAAGGCAAGCACTCTAACCACTGAGCTAAATCCCCAGCTGGAAGAATGACATGTTGTAAAAACATTTTTTCAGGTAAAAATTGTATTCTTGTTCTTGAAAAGAAAAAAAAAACAAACTGAGCTTGGAAGACTTTGCTACAGGATAAGACACTCATTGACTGAGCATGACACTCAGCATCTCTCTCTGCGCAGATAGGTGCCAGGCCTGGGTCCACCGGCACTTCAAGCCACTGTCCTTCTCTTGCTTCATCTTTCCCGGCGACAGAAGCCAAGCACACAGAAGCTCTGCTGTTACCTCTGTGTCTCCACTTTGGCCAGGCTCACGTTAGGCCACTTTACATGCCTGGTCCAGAAGGGCCAGTTGTGGCTTAGAGCCAAGAAGAGAAGAGGACTTGCCACGTGGAAACACAGGAGAGAGGGAGGGCCCAGGACCCAGTCTGGCTATATGAGCCAGCTGACAAATGTAGGCACAAGTTCAATCCTCACATGCTCAAAAACGACAAAATTTTCCTCTGAAAGCTCATATTCTGCCAGCCATGGTGGTACATGCCTCTAATCCCAGCACTGGGGAGGCAGAGGCAAGAGAATTACCACAGTTCAAAGCCAGCCTGGGTCACATAGTGAGTTCAAGGGCAGCCTGAACTACATAGCAAGACCCTCGCTCAAAAACAAAATCCCCAACCCCAGTGACTATTTTTTTTTTTTTTTTTGGGTGCTGGGGATCGAATTCAGGACCTTGTGCTTGCTAGGCAAGTGCTATAACCACTGAGCTAAATCCCCAGCTTCTGCAGTGACTATTTTTAAAATGAGCATGAGACGCAGTTTGGGGCAGTGAAATAGAAGTTTGCGAAGTGAATTCTGGGAAAAGTTTCTGTATTCGTACTCCATATATCTGAGGAGATGCTGTCTGGTTCACCTGCACAGGTGACATCCAGGCTAAGACTGAGCTCTCTGGGAGCCACCCAAGAACTGAGCAGACAGCTGGTCTAGACGGAAAGACAGAAATAGTCAGGGTCCTTGAGATGTCGTTCATCCACCCATTCTCCCATTTCATGAGCTTGTATCACCAGGAGAATAAAGGCATTAAAGAGATTTGGAAGGCCAGATGAAGGGTTGGGGATTTAGCTTGAGTGGTAGAGTGCTTGCGTAGCAAGCACAAGGCCCAAGTTTGATCCCCAGCACCCCAAAAAAAACACTCATGGAAGGCTGAGATGAAAGGAGCGGAAGATGAGGAAAGTGTCAGGATTATAATTTTTTTGCTGTTGTTGTTGGTACAGGGCCTTCACATTTTTGAGACAGGGTCTCACTAAGTTGCTGCTGCCCAAGCTGAGCTTGAATTTTTGATCCTCTTGCCTCAGCCATTAAATGTTCAATGTAAAGAATAACAGTGTCGCTGGTAGAAATAGCCAGCACTTGATTAGTCACGGGAGTGGAGCTAAGGGCTAATATCAGGGCCCAAATTATCAGTGTGGAAGTTATTTGCAGAAACTAATACCTCCGGGGGGAATCTAAAACCAGAAGAAAGCTGGACTTAATGGTGCATGCCTGTAATCCAGGCCCTCTGGGAGGCTGAGGCAGGAGGATTACAAGTTTGAGCCTAACTTGGGCAACTTAGCAATTTGGCAAGAACTTGTTTCAAAATAAAAAACGAAAAAGGGGCTGGGTATGTAGCAGTGCAAAGGTCCTGCATTTAGTCCTCAGTAACACACACACACACACACACACACACACACACACACACATAAAACCAGAGGGAAAAATATTAAAAACTTTACCTGTTTAAATAAAAATGTGCCTCTGCCAACCTATTCTTAAAATAAACTGGGCATGGTGGTGCATAGCTGTGATCCCAGCACTGGGAGGCCACGGCAAGAGAATCACAGGTTCAAGCCAATCTGGGCAATTTTTTAGTGACTTAATGAGACCCTTTCCCAAAATTTAAACAAACAAACAAACAAACAAAGCTCACTGCAAACCTCTGGATTCAATCCACAGTCTCAAATAACAACAACAGCAACAACAAAAGATAATGATCTAGTTATTTCCCCAACAGGAATCCTGGTGCTACCACAAAAAAAAAAGTGAAGAAATAAAATGAAACAACACCAAAAACCTCAGCATTCATCCTTCAGTAGTAAAATTTAATATGAATATTTCCAGATAATTTCAGGATTTGAGCATCTCTCTCTGGTTTTTTTTTTTTTTTTTTTTTTTTTGAGACAATGTCTTGCTTTGCAGTTCAGGCTGGTCTCAAACTCACTATGGAGCCCAGGCTGGCCTCGAAGCATTTCTGGCTTTAAAAGAGTAGTCCTACTTATCTCCTATTCCTCCAGTAGTATGAAAGTTCAGGAGAAAAAAAAAAAAAAGAAAGAAAAATTCAGGCTTATTCTTATTGAATCAAAGTGTAATCTTTGATGAACCAGATTCTTGTGGTTTTTGTGGAAAGAAGAAGGAAAATCCATCAGACAGAAGACCTGTTTTGAACAAAACAAACAAAACAACCAAAAACCCAAGAGGGCTGGGGATGTAGCTCAGTGCTCCCTGGGTTCAATTCCCAGTGAAGGAGGAGGAGGAAGAGGAGAAGGAAGAGGAGAAGGAGGAAGAGGAGGAGGAGAGGGAAGAGGGAGGGGAAAGGAGGGGGAGGAAGAGGAAGAGGAAGAAGAAGACCTCTTATTTTTAGTCTAGTTTAAATAAACCAGGGGAAAAAATAAAAATAAAAATAAATAAATAAACCAGGGAATTAGTACAACACAAGTTCAGACCTAACCCATCGGAACCAAGAACAGAGATGCTTTGGTATCTCCCTGAAGAAAGGGACTGAAGTTCTGGGGTGGAGCTGAGGAGGACACCCAGAAATCCCTATTCTTGACTCATTTCCCTTTCTACTTCATTTTTCCCTCGGAGACTAACTCTCTCGGTGTCCCTGTTCATTTAGCTCTGAGAGGTCGATTTGTTTGGCCAAGGTCACATGGTAGTGATGGAGTACTGATATAAATCTACACCCTGTTGGTAGGATTATTCATTTTTGTAGTGGTTTGTGTATACCTAGAGGTCTTTCTAGATTTCGGGGGTGTAAGTGCAGAATAAATTCCCAGTCACCTTGTCTTACTGAAACAGGACAGATTAAGATAAGAGAAGGGTTTGGCAAAGAACAGAGGCAGGAGGGGCCCTGGGAAGGGGCTGTCACAGCGGCAAAGGCAGGAAGGAGTCTGACAGCACGCACCATCCTAGAGAGACGGCGTGAAGCACAGAGGAGGAAAGACTCCTATCCGTGCCACTTGGGTGGCACTGTGGGCACAAGTGTCTCCGAAGACTTCTGAAAACCTCTTCGTTGATTTCTCTTCCTCACCCATTTCTTTAAAAATAAAAAGCAAAAATTTCAAGTTACTTGTTACTATTTTGTTTAAATAGCCAAAACTGGAACCATTCAGTGCACACAACTAGGAATTGTTCAAGTAATTCATATGTATATGATATATTACTGTTTGTGTTTCAAAAATGCAGGGAGAGAAATAATGAAGATATTTACCAGTTTATGCACAGAGTACCTTTGAAAGGATACAAATAGTAACTCTGGTCACCTGCAGAGAAGGGGGCTGTGACTGGGCAGGGGTGGGGGGGAGGGAAGCTCTTCAATGAGCAACGTTTCAAAACTAAGAACCTTGAGAGATTTTTCACTTAAAAAGTACACCAAACAAAACCAAGGAGAGCAAACCTTGCCCTTTGCCTCCTCTATCTAACCGGCCCCCTGCCACCTGCTGCAAGCTTACAGCTTCGCACTCCAGCCACCAGCATGGGCTCTTCCCCAGAGACTCCCAGCCAGCATGGCCCTCCCAGTGCCCAGTGCCCTCCATGGTGGGGGGAGCGTGGTCACCACACTGCCCCAGTGCATCCTCAGGCCTCAGCGCCCCCCCTCCTGGGTCACCTCTGGGCACCTCCCCTCCGGGTCCAGCCCCCTTTGAGCCCCTCAACCCTTCCTGCTTCAGCACACTCCTCTCTGCCCTCCCAGGCTCCCTGCACCTGCCTGAGTCTTAACCTTTGAGATCGCAGCTTGGAGGTCACATTTCCAAGCAGCTTCTGTGGGCCTGGGAGTTAGGTTGATGCTCCTGCAGTGAGACCCACAGCATATAGTAACTCATCTGGCTGCTTTTTCAAACCTCTCTGCTAGACTGAGAGCAAGAATCTGCAGGGTTCGCCATGGAATCCTCAAAGCCTAGTTTCAATAAATGTGGCACCGATGAATGAATCTTAGCTCCAGGACCAAGTAGCTATCTGAGTAGTTACTGAGCTCAATTTTGGAATCTGTAGAATGGAGTTAAAAACTAGAACAAAAATGCAGAGTGTGCACATATGCTGGCCTCCCTCTCTTGCTCCCACTCCTGAGAAAAGACAAAAATTAATGCAATAATCGGGAGCCTTGAATGACATAATATACTTAAACTTACTGGTGCTCTAGAAGTAGGACATTAAATAATGGGTAATGCTGGGAAGGGACCTGCACGGCGGGGGCCCGGGGTAAAGGGTTCTAGCTTCAGCCCCCTTTGTAACCCTTGGACACAGCTAGACTATTCAAAACAACAAGTAGATTAAAATAAAAACAAAAAACAGTGCCTGCACATGTAAGACTTTCAACAAAAGGTTTCCTTCAGCAGGCGACAAGTCCCCAAGGGCCAATTGGCATCAACAGTGGGGCTGGATCACAGGACTTCAGCCCTTTTCAGTCTCTCAACTGGGCAGGGAGTTTTAGACAGCAGGACCGCCAGGAAAGCGGCACCATCCGGGACCCTTCTGCACTCTGGGCTCGCCACCCATGTCCCTGTGGTACGGGTGACTCGGTGGGTGATGAGCTCTGTCGGTAATGGGGCATGCTTGTGTTATAGAATGGACAAGCAAGCAAGAGTCAAACACGTGTTTCCTCCCGGCCTGTCTGAAATATTCCCTGCATTCAAAGACTCATATTGCCAGCTGGGGATTTAGCTCAGTGGTTAAAGCGCTTGCCTAGCAAGCGCAAGCCCCTGAGTTCAACCCCCAGCACCAAAAAACAAAACAACAGGGGCTGGGGATTTAGCTCAGTGGTTAAAGTGCTTGCCTACCAAGCACAAGGCCCTGAGTTCGATCCCTAGCACCAAAAAAAGAACAAAAAAAAAAATCAACAAAACAACAACAAAAAAATGCATACTACACAAACAGTTCAAAAGTGTGAGCAACAAAAAAAAAAACAACAAACCAAAAGTGTGAGCAACATTAGCTCAGCATGGCTGTCTGGCTCAGTGCAAAGAGCTTGGGCCCTGGAGAAAGATCCTACCAACCCTGTTTCCAACTCCACTTCAATTTTACCAACTCTGTGACCTCAGATAAGCTACCCAATTTCTTAGAGTCTGGCCATATTTCATATGAAAAATGGTTGTAATGATCTCACTGCAGAATCGCTGGGAAGGGGGAGAACTACATGCAACCCAGTGTGTAAACCATCTAATTCACGGTAAGCAATGAGCATTCAGGCTGTGCTGGGTGGGGGTGGTGGGGGTGGGGTCAGAAGCCAGGGCCTAGCACATCCAGGAGAGTGCTATACTACTGAGCCACATTCCAGCAAGGTACTAAGTAATAACTATTAGTGGGGTGCTTTGGGTTTTTTCGGGAGAGGGTGCTAGGGATAGAACTCAGGGCCTTGCGCTTGCTAAACAAGGACTGTACCACTGAGCTAAATCCCCAACCCTGCTTTGGTTATTCAAAAGCAGCTTTTCTTGATTTTGGTGTTTGTGTGTATGTGTGTGTGTGTGTGTGTGTGTGTGTGTGTGTGTGTGTGTGTGTGTGAAAGCGTGCGTGTGCATGTGTTACCAAGAAATGAATGCAAGGTTTTAGCACTGAGCTATATTCCCAGCCCTTTTAAATTTTCTTTTGAGATAAGATCTTGCTAAATTGTCCAGGCCGGGCTCCAATGCAAGATCCTCCTGCCTCAGCCTCTCAAGTGCTGGGATTACAGGCGTGCACCACTACACCCAGCACCAGGCTTTGATTTTGGTTTTCAAGCCAAAAAATTAGTATCAGACACATTTTGATTGGCTAATGAATTTTACTATTTATGAAATAACAAGCAGGATCTATCTTCCTTTGATTACAGAGGTCAAAAATCAGTTTAAGGAATTTTAGCTCTGGTCATGGTTTATCAGGCTGACTATGGCATTTCTGAGGCTACGAGGGCTGCCTGTTGGATTGGCTGTGAGAGTGGCCACGCATCCTCCTAGGTCAGGCCCCTTCAAATAATCGCTGGAGTTGCCTATCTTGAAAACTGCTCTATAAGGACAGTATCAGCTGTGGGAATTCTTGCTTCAGCACAGAAAATTAGAGTGAAAAGGTGTAAGGTATTCTGTAATCCCAACACTCAGGGGGCTGAGGCAGGAGGATCACTGCAAGTTCAAGGTCAGCCTACACTACATAGTGAGACCCTGTCTCAAAAAAACAAACAATGCTCCTCTCCTTAGAGAGGAAGGAGGGGGGGAGAAGCAGGAAGGGAAAAGAGGGATAGAAAAAGGAAAGGGAATTCATGGAGAAATGTGAATGTACCTGCTGTAAATAGGGAAGGGAATAGAGGGGAGGGGCGGAGAACCAAGATACACCATGTACAGGTACAAAATAAATGTGATGAATGTAACCATTATATATACATTGTACCAATACATGTTCTTAGTTAAAAAAAAAATCAAAACAAGGTGTTAACATTCACTGTAGACCTAAATCCTTACCAATCCTGTTATTCCCTCCCCCACCTTCGGCCTGCCCCAAGGCCAAATCTACTCACATCTGACTCCTCAGAAAGAGTGTAGAACACACTGTATTCTACCAGAAGGTGCTGGGGATTTAGCTCAGTGGTTAGAGCGCTTTCCTTGCAAGCACAGGTCCTGAGTTTTATCCCCAGCACCAAAAACAAAACAAAATGAAAAAAAAAACCATATTGTGCAGAGTGCTTCCTCATTATAGCAATTTTAGTCACCCAGAGAGTGCTCCCAAGCGCTGCCGGGCTGCAAGCTGAAATGTGGAGATGTGGGCCTTGAGTTCAGAAGCCCGGGGCACTTCAGGGCAGTGTCAGAATGAAGGAGCCCAGATTTCAGAGCCCATGTGGAGCACACATGTTGTTTACATCCACCGCCACATAAAAGGTGCTGAACAACCCAAGAGGGCTGCCAACAAATAGAAACACCACGCAGCAGTTATGATGGCCAAAATATTAAAAACCAGTTAGAAATTAATGAATACATTTACAAAGCCATGCTAGGATATGCTAGGTGATCTCATCAGAGTACTTTGGTTTGCTTTCTGGCACAGAAAATGTAATGTTTCAGAAGAAATCACTACATTAAGAATATCTTTTTAACCTTTTTAACACTAAGATGACTGACTGACCAAACGTATTTACCTCCAAACTGCCATTAAGATTAAAATATGAAAAAAAATGTAATAAAATAAAATACGGCCAGGCGTGGTGATGCATGCCTATAATCCTAACAGTTGGGAAGCTGAGGCAGGAAGAGTGTCACAAGTTTGAAGCCAGCCTGGGCTATGTAATGAGTTCAAGGCTAGCCTGAACTACATGGTGGGACCCTGTCTCAAAACAAAACAAAATTAAAATATGATTTTTAAATATTAAAAAGGGGGAAGAAATAAGGACAGAAACAAAACGTTAGGAGTTGGTACTTCACTTAACAAACAGAGAAGGCTAAATATTGTAAATCAGCAGAGGTGGAAATCAAGAAGCAATCCAAAGTCCACGAGGGCCCCTACCAGAAGCCCCCTCCTGAATGCATTTCTGTAACTCCCGCTTTAAGCAGAGGACTTAAGGTCTATCTTCCCCACGGGTACAATACGGATCTCTAATCCAGAAGTAGGTGAGAAGAAGCCGGCAATACTGTACTGAAAGCAGGCAGTGCCGAATAATAAAGGTTTATGTAATGAAGTGTTGTGCTCTCAGTTTACATCCATCATCCAGAATGCTGGCAACCAGGGCTAGCTAATCCCTTTAGGAAGGAGAACAGACATCCCCCCTAGAAAATTTGAAAACAAACAAACAAGAGAACTGATCTAAAGTCAATGCCCCTGCCTGCCATAGAAATGGTCCTGGCAGATCACCCCAAAGACCAGAAGCAATAAGCAACATCCACGGCACAGAGCTGTCCCTCAGCTCCACCACACCGGTAAAGGGCCAGGAGCATCAGACATCCTCGGAAAATCTCTACCAGGGAAGCGAGACAAAACACACAGAGATAAACGAACAACTAAAGAGGAAATGGAGCCTTGAATATGTGGGGTAACAGAAACACTAAAAATAAACACTAAAGAACAAAAAAGAATTGTTAGAAATTTAAAATACAAAAATAGAATTTAAAAACTTAACAGAAGGTTTAGATGCAAAGTTGAGGAACTCTTCAAGAAATGAAAGCCAAATGACAATGAAAAGGAGATCAGGAAAGAAAAGACAGAGGATCCGTCCAGAAGGTCAGATATCTAACTAACCGGAATTCCAGGAGAGAACAGAAGTAAAGTGATGGGGAAGAGCTCACAAGAAATCAATAATTGGCCAGAATTTCCCAGACCAGTGGTATGAGTTTCCAGACTGATTGGGGCCCCTGAAATACTCTCACAGTGGATGAAAACAGACAAACACCAAAGCACAGCACTGGGCTTTAGAACCCCAAAGACAGGAGAAAATCCAACAAGTTTCAGAGGGAAAAGGCAGGCGTCATATCCACAGCATGGTAATAACAGCTGTCAAGACAAGGAACCCAAATGTCAGAAGACAGAATGAGATGCTAATATGAATCCATACATGAGACAAGGTACCATTTTCGATTTCTACAAAATAAAGTGAAGCAGTAAGCAGAGCTTTAGAGGAAAACTCTGGCTCCAAAATATACCTCTGTAGGACAGGGACTGAAAGCAAATATTCAGTGTTTTAAAGTTTTGAGAAACAGAGTATAATCCATGGACATCAACAAAACCACAATAGTGATAGCCAGCGTGTGCCAGGCACCCCACAAGCACCTCCAACACAAATCAGCTTGTGTGTGCCTCATGACAATCCACATAGGCAGAAACAACTACCACGATTTTAATTTTAAATTATAATAATTAAGTAATTTACCAAGGTTACACCTAGTTAACCCATTCCTTTAACAATTGCGCCTTGTGGTTTGTCTGTCTGTTTGTTTAGATCCTGGAGGGTAAACCCAGAGCCTTCACACCGAGCTAAATCCCCAGCCCTTTTTCACTTGTGGACAGGGTCTCCTTAAATCATGCAAGTCTGAGTCCAGCCTGAACAACTCAGTGATTTAGTGGCACTATTTCAAAACAAAACAAAACAACAAAACAAAAAACAGAAAAAGAGCTGGGGAATGTATGTAGCTCAGTGCAAGGGCCCTGAGTTCATCCCTCACAATCAATATTGCAGTCACCATATTTGTTAAACTTGATATATCTGCTCTCACTAACTTCTTTTCTTTTCTTTTCTTTTTTTTTTTTTCTTTTTTTGGTGCTAGGGATCAAACTCAGGGCCTTGTGCTTGCAAGACCAGCACTCTAACCACTGAGCTAAATCCCCAGCTCTCACCAACTTCTTAAGGACAGTAGAAACAGGTGTATGAGAACTCTGTTTTATACCTTTATACGTAGAGAAAGAGAACAAGGAGGAAGGAGGAAGATCAACTTAATGTTATTACAAAATAAAGTGCTAGTTAATGATTTTTTTTTTTAAATGAGTACCTTAGCAAGCTGGAAAGAATTCTAGGAAAGCTTTCAAGAAGAGGAAAATGTTGCTAGACCTGGTGGTGCACACATGTAATCTCAGCTACTTGGGAGGCTGAAGCAGAAGGATTATAAGTTTGAAACCAGCCCGGGCAACTTAGTGAGACCCTGTCATAAATTAAATTAAATTAAATTAAATTAAAATGGCAGGGAATGAACTTACCTCGCATACACTGGCCATAAGTTCAATCCTCCTCACCAAACAAACATAAAAAGAGAAGCTCAATGGTCAATTATAGGGTCCAAAAGAAAGTAACACTGTTTTGGTTTTAGTTGAATTTCTGTTAATTCGATCAGAGGTATTAATGTGCAAAATACAATAGGGTTTTGCACAAGGCTTTTATAAACTGGCCTGGCAGCCATTTTTATATGCCCCCCCACACTGAATTTTCCATATTAATGTGCTTCCATTGTTCTCAGTTGAGCCTGCAGTAACTTTAACCCTCTTCCAGATGTTTCCTGACATCAGCATCCAAGATGTGCTGGCTGGCTGTCTGCAAACTTGCAGGAACTCTGTGTTGTGTGTATTAGTTATGCAAATGGAAAAGCAACGACAAGAAGCCAATGTAGAGAATAAAAGAGAACAGGGAAGGAATCGAGCCGAGGCTTTACTGGCACACGCAGTGTAGGTGGAAAGCCAAGAGAGCAAGCTGTCTTTGATCAAAACCCCCAGCAGCCTTCACCCCCCACTGCCCACGCAGAGGGGTGAGTGTCCTCAGTTCCCAGGTCAGGCATGGGTTTCTGGAAGCTTCCACCATCTGTTTTGGTGACAATAGGGCTGTACTAAATATCTACAGCTCTATCAAACATCTAACTAGTTTCTTCTTTGCTCCACTTTGTTAACAAAGAAATATCTGCAGAGACCAGAGAACAATTCCCCAACGCCTAATTCTCAGTAAATGAATAAATGTTTCATGAAAAAAAGGGTAGGGCGGTCAAGTGAGTTCAGGGAAAACTAAACTAAACCAAGTGAAGCAATTCCTTTCCCAGAACGCTCGCAGAGCCTCTGGTATGTTGGTGTGCACCGAGGGTGTGCGAGGGAATCGTTTCTCCCAGGACGTGGGCCCACCTGAGGAGAGCTCGATGGGAGGAACATCACTTCTCAGGTCCATTCATGTGCTCAGGCCCCGAACTAATGGCAGCGGGGTGCACTGGTGTCCCCAAACTTAACGAGCCGATTGCTGAACTCACAACCGCCTCTACTGCCGGGCAGCCTCTTGCTTTCCTACCCAGGTGATGGCGACCCTACTCGTGCTGCCCTGCAGTAGGACCACATCACCCACCTCCAGGTTTCCACTGTCCCGGGCGCCCTCTCTTCTGTCTAACCAACCACAGGCCAAGGGCCACTCCCAGCTGATGTCCGGGCATCTCTGCTGGTGCACTAAAGAACACGGCAATGGGACACGGCGGTGGCTTAAATCATACTCCCCTCACCCCACAGGAAGCCTTCCTCCAACTCTCCCTTACTCTAGGTCTCATGGAGCCACTGTGTTCTCCACAAGACCAGCAGATTTACATTCTTGCTTTGTTTTGTTTTCTGTTTGTTTTGTTGGTTGGTTGGTTTTATTTGCTTGTTGGTTTAAAATTGTGGCAAAATACATACAACCTAAAATGGATCGTCTGCACTACTTTTAATTGTAAGGTTCAGTAGTGTTAAAAGTACATTCATACTGTCATGCAGCCAGTCTCTAGGACTCTTTTCATCTTGCCAGCCTGAAAAATGGCTATTAAACAATTCCTCATTTCCTGCCCCCTTTCCTGGCAGACCCCTTTCTAGTTTCTCTCTCTGGTAATTTGACTACTCTAAGTGCCTCATGTAAGTGGGATCATAAAATATTTGTCTTTTTTTTTGGCAGGGGGTGCTGGGGATCGAACTCAGGGCCTTGCACTTGCTAGGCAAGCACTCTACCATTGAGCTAAATCCCCAACCCAATATTTGTCTTTTTGTGACTGCTTATTTCACTTAACATGCCCTCAAGGTTTGTCCATGTTGTAGCACATGGCAGAACTCTGTTTTGAAGCAGAATATCATTGTGTTGTAAGTAGATGCCACGTTCTGTTTATCCGTTCACCCCTGGGGTGATACCATGTCTCAGCTATTGTGAATGATGTAAGGAACACAGGAGTGCAGACCTCGCTTCAAGATCCTTATTTCAGTTCTTTCGGATATTTTCTCAGAAGTGGGATTGCTGAATTTTATCCTACTTCTCTTTTTAATTTTTTGAGGGTTCGTTGTAATGTTTTCCAACGTTGCTGTACCATTTTACATTCCCATCGATAAGCCTCCAATTTCTCTCTAACTTCACCTCTTCCCTTAAAAATAATAGCCACCTGAACAGGTGTGACGTTGTGTGTTTTGTTTTTGCAGTGTTGGGAACTGAATCAGGGTCTTGCACAAACTAGGCAAACACTCTGCCACTGAGCTACATCCCCAGCACCCAGGGAATGAAGTTATATCGCATTGTGGTTTTGAGTTGCATTTCCCTGACGATTGGTGACTCTGATCACCTTTTCTTACATTTGCTGGCTATTTATATGTCTTTGAAGAAATGTCTGTTCAAGCCTTTTGTCCATTTTTAATAAGGTTGTTTGCTTTGTTATTGTTGTTTTACAGACACTACCACTGAAGCTAAGTTACATAAACAGTTTTGTTGTGGTGGTGATAATAGCTGCATCCTTTGCTTTTTGTGTTCTTGGAAGGATGCACAATAACCACATCCAGAGAACTGAGGGTGGTTGGGCCTTCCAGGGACCAGACCTGGGAAGCATCAGCGACAGAGTGAAGCAGGCTTCTCCCTCGAAGGCTACAAGGCCTGTCTCTCTATTTCTCCATGGTGCAACTGCCTTATTTTCCCTTCTCGTCCCTTTGTGGATTTAGTGCACATAAGACTCTCAGTGGCCAAAAGGCTTCAGGTCTACTGGACCTTTCCATTCTAGTTCACACCTCCAAATGGCAGTTGATTTCTGTATTTCTCAGAACAAATTCCTGGAGAGAAGAATATCTGTACTTTGATCTCTTCATTTTTCTTTTTTTTTTTTTTTTGGTGCTGGGGATCGAACTCGGGCCCTTGTGCTTGCCAGGCAGGCACTTTAACCACTGAGCTAAATCCCCAGCCCTGATCTCTTCATTTTTAAAATAGTTTTAGTTATAATACTTATCTTGTGGTGTATTGTGAAGATTAGATGAATTAATACCTGCGAAGCACTTATAAAACATTATCATTATCCCCTTTTAACAAAGAAAGAAATTGAGGCATAAAGAAATTTAGTAACCTGCTGTACCTAGTCCAGGCCAGAGCCAGGATATGAACCTAGGTTCACAGACAAAGTCTATTCTTTTGACAGTGCCAAAGTGATTTCACTCTTCAGTGGCAGGTAGACTTCACTGGCTAACTCCACCCAATTGTTTGTGTATTGGCTCAATTATGTGCAGGGGTCAGGAGAAAGGTGGGAAGGGAAGATGTGTAGGGAGAAACAGAGGGTCTTACACTCCCCAAAAAGGAAAAGAATACTCACAATCTTGACACAATAGTGAAAAGTATATGAAGCCAGTTGTAAAATCGTATAAAATAGTTCTATTTTTATTACTAGCATGACTTGGCGGAAGTGATACAAACCAAAAGATCCAACTTGGTTTCATTTTTGAGTTGCCAAGTGTCAGCATCTTCTACAATGTATGTCCCTGAGTAGGGGTTTGTGAAAGTGTGTGTGAGTGTCAGGAAGTGTCACTTACCTCCTATCACTGGTAAGAAATTTGTGTCTCCTGTCTCTGTATATGAAGATGATTTATTTTATTTTATTCTATTTTTGGGACAGGGTCTCACTTTGTAGTCTAGGCAGGCCTTAAACTCACTCTATACCCCAGGCCTCAAACTTTCCATGATCTTCCTGCCTCAGCCTCCTGAGTGCTGGGATTGTAGGTATAAGCCACCATGCCCAGCAAAGACTGTTTTCATAAGAAATTAAATTTCTAAGATGAAGAGAGAAGGATGTGTTAATAATAACCAATAATATTTTACATCCAAATCATAGCTTTCAGACTAAAATGTTTTTGTATTAGTCACTCATCTGTTGCTGGGGCAAAATACCTGACATACACAAACAAGTCAGAAACAGCATGATGGAAGAAAGCTGCTCACCTCATGGTGTCCTGGAAGCAGGAAGATGGGGGGAGAACCAGGGAGGAAAGCGCCAGAGACCAGATACAGTCCCCAAGGTCATGCCTCCATGACCCATCTAGACATACCGGAAATTTGCTTTGGTAGTTTGCTAGGTGTCTCTCGGGCCAATCAAGTTGACAATCAAGATGAATTATGAGTTTCTTGCAAAACTATGCTACATCTAACTGTGGAAATATAGTGGCTAGCGGATTTGCCTGCACACTGCTTGTTGCACGGGGCAGTGATACAAAAAGATGAAGTGAACCATCCGGGAGAACTTAAAAACGCGCTCTGGACTTTCACAAAGATGAGCACGGGGGTGAGGCCAGTGGTGTGCTCATTCTGTATGGCAGTGGTCCGGCTTAGCCACAGAAGGCTGTGGGGTTACAGCGAGAGAACTAGCAGGTACACCCATTCTGTGAGGTGGGGCACAGAGACTTACTGTATTCCACGGAGAACAGTTTCCCACAGCTCCTGGACGTGCACAGTCTGACCGCACACTTCTGTACTTCACAGACTTCAGATGCGCCCTCAGGCTTCCAGCTGGGTCACTCCACTGTGCCTGCTTCTGACCAAGTCACCAGGGGACAACTTGAAGAGCCACTTCTGGTTTTCTCGCCTATCAGTCCACAGCATCAGTGGACAGGCTTTCACTGTTGAAACATTTTCTCCTCTTGGTACCACATTTTTCTACTTTCCAAACTACCACTTAGGTTCTTTCTCTCAGGCCTTGTGTTGTCCTTTGCGTCCATTTGACTCCTTAAAAATGGAGGCTCCGGGGCCCACGAGGATTCACCCAGTACCTGACTCGGTGCGCTCCAGGCCCTCTTTTGTTTCCCTGCCAGATGTGTTCTCAGCTCCAGGACTTTATCTGGGCTGTGCTTGGAACGCTCTTCTCCCAGGTATCCACGAGCTTCCTCCCTCACCTCTTTGCAAATGGCTCGAAGTTCACCTTCTCCCTGAGCCCTTCTGACTTGCCCTTTTAAAATCATGGGCCAACTCCACCCCTTTCACAAACTTTGTCCCAATTATCTTGCTCAATTATCTCACTTAATTGTATAACATTTGCCACCAGCTAATACATCTACCAATATATAATAAGCACTTAATATAGAGTACATATTTTTAAAATAAACAATTCAATCTACAATCCAAAAAGTGCAACATTTACATCTCCAGCTCTTCTTTCTTCCTCTGTTACATACATCTTGGGCCTTTCTTTCTTCCCAAATATATATATAGCTGGGTGCAAATATATATATAGCTGGGTGCAATGGCACACACCTGTAATTCTAGCATGCAGGAGGCTGGGGCAGGAGGATCGCTGCTGGTTCCAGGTCAGCCTAGGTCACATAATGACTTTAAGGCCAGCCTGAACTACATAGCAAGACCCTATCTCAACAACAGCAGTGACAAAACAAAAACAAAAACAAAAACAACCCCAAACCAAAAATCAAAACAACCAAATAAGCCAGATGTGGTGGTGCATGCCTGTAATACCAGCACTCAGGAGGCTGAGGCAGGAAGATGGCCATGAATTCAAGGCCAGTCTGGGTTATATGGTGAGTTCAGAGTCAGCCTGAAATACATAGCAAGACCCTGTCTCAAAAAAACAAAAAACAGTTTTTTTTGTTTTTTTGGGTTTTTTTTTTTTTTTTGGTGCTGGGGATTGAACTCAGAGCCTTGTGCTTGCAAGGCAAGCACTCTAACCACTGAGCTAAATCCCCAACCCCCTAAAAAAACAAAAAACCCAAACCAAATATATATGTGTATATATATCTGTAAAATTCTAATATATAATTTACATAATATATACAGACATAATGGATGATCTAAAATAGGATGAATGTTTAGATTTTTTTTGGTGCTGGGGATCAAACTTAGGGTCTTGCACTTGCTAGGCAAGTGCTCTAACCACTGAGCTAAATTCCCAGCCTTTTTTGTGTTGTTGTTTTTTTTCTTTTGAGGCAGGGTCTCACTATGCAGTCCAGCCTGGCCTTGAACTCACTATGTGGCCCAGCCCAGGCTGGTCTCCTTTTTTTTTTTTTTTTAAATTTCTTATTTACTTATTTATTTATTGGTGCCAGGGATCAAACTCAGGGCCTTGTGCTTCCTAGGCAAGGACTCTACCACAGAGCTAGACGTTTATATTAGTTACATTCTTCTTGTGACCTTGTCTTTTTCTGAGAGACAGAGAGACAGACACAGAGAGACATAGAGAGAGATCTTTGAAGGAGAACCTGAGATGGCACAGGAACTGAAACTGTTTTGATACAGGGGAAAAAATATGACTTCCAACCTGCTAGATGTCAGTTACGCTGAGTTTGTGTTCCCGAAGTCGAAGAATGAATTCTAAGGAACAAAGGAGGTTAAGAGTAGGAAATTCATTGAAGGAGAGAAAGAGAGCTCTTGAGAGATAGGAAGGAACCTGAGTGGGTTGCCTGAATGTTTAAATTAAAAAATATATGACGGTAAAAGACATATTGTCATAAATCCCCTTCAAAATGTCCTGGCGTTGAACACACTTATCCCACTGTTCTTGCCACTTTCAGGGGCAGTTCTGGAAATCCTGTTTCATGACTGTCTTTACAAGGTGTGATAAAAAAAATGGCGAATGCTGCCGCTGAATGCCGGCCAGTGGAAAGGCAGTCTCGTAAAACCATCATGATATGTCTTTACCTACCTCATTCACTGCCTCTGGCACTGTGTGACTTCTGACTCTTCCCCAAAGTCAAAATGACCATGAAAGATACACAATTTGAATCAGTTCAGGGCATCAAGGCAACCTTGACAATATGACTAAAGACACTTAGAAAAAAGGATTTCCAGAGCCGCTTCAGAAAGTGGCAAGAATCAAGAGAAAATGTGTTCAATGACAGAAGGAGTATTTTGAGGGGGCACTAATAGCAATACATCTTTTATGGTAAAAATTAATTAGTTAATTAATTTTTTTTTTGAGATAGGGTCTTGCTTTGTAGTTAAGGCTGGTCTTGAACTTACTCACTGTGTAGCCCAGGCTGGCCTCAAACTTCTGGCAACCCTCAAGCCTCAGCCTCCCAAATTCTGGGATTACAGGAGTTTGCCACCCTGTCTGGTTAAAAAATTTTCATTTAAATACACACTTTTTTTTTTTTTTGTTTTTTTTGGTAGTTCAGGCTGGCCTTGAGCTCGCTATGTCACTATGTATCCCAGGCCGGCCTCAAACTTGAGGCAATACTCCTGCCTCTGCCTCCCAAGTGCTGGGGTTACAGCACTTGTGAGTGCTCTTGTACCAAGAGTAGGGATTACAGATGTGTGTGTGGCTCGGACTCATATATTTAACTGCTCATTTGATGGCTGTATTTTAGGTGTTTAAAAAGAATCTCAAGGGATTTAGCTCAGTAGTTAGAGTGCTTGCCTTGCAAGCATGAGGCCCTGAGTTCGATCCCCGGTACACAAAAAAAAAAGATAAAAAGAATCTCAAAGATAATGTGGCCAAAAACTAACTCTTGTCATACACCCTTCACTGAAATCCAGTCTTTATCTTCCCAATAGCAGCCATGTCATCCTTCAAATTGCTCAGACGAAAACCTGGGAGTACTGGCTGACTCTTCCCTTCTCCCCAGGTTCTCTTTCTAATCCGTCAGCAAGTCACGTTAGTTCTTCTACAACAGGTTCCCAGATGTTTCTTTCTCGCCTTCTGTACTGAGCTGCTGTGTTCCTGCCGCTGTCATCCCTTCCCTGGAGCATTGGAGACTCCCTCCTGACACTTGTGCGTCTGGTCCTTCTACCAGCAGTCTGGGCTTCACATGGAGTCCGACCAATTCTTTAAAGCATTGAGCAGATCACTAAAGCAGATTCTTTGCTTTAAAAGCTGGAATAGAACATCCAAAACTTAACCGTGGTCAATGAGGTCCTTCATAAAATGGCTCCTAGACAACTGCTCTGTCTCCATCTCCTGCAACCACCCCCTCATCCCATTTTGTTGCTTTTAAAAGGCCAAGTTCACCCCCGCCCCAAAGCCTGCGCATGGCATTTACGATCCTTATGCCTGAAAAACTCATCCCTCAGATCTTTTCTTCGGCAAGGAGTGCTTTTGGAGACAGGGTCTCACTGTGTGGTTTAGGCTGGCCTTGAACTCACAATTGACCCAGACTTGCTTTGAACTCATGGTAATCCTTTTTCTTTTCTCCACACCCAAAATGCTAGGATTACAAGTGTGTGCCGCCACACCCATCTATATCCCTCAGATCTTTAAATGGCTCGTACCTCATCACCCTGGTCCTCACAGAGGGTTTCTTTGTCCAGCCAATCTAGTTACTTGCTGCCATGGCTACGGTTTAGATCTAAAATGTCTTCCAAAGTCTCACATCTGGAGGTGGAAAATGGTTAGAGGAGCAGGTCACTGGGGTTATGACTTGGACAAGTGTATTCTTCCCAGCTCCTCCCTTTTTCTTTTTTCTGTCCTAGCCACCAGTGAACACCTTTCCTCTGCCGTGCCCACTGCCGTGCCCACTGCCCTGCTATTTCTGCCTTGGAGCCAGCCGATGGTGGACTGAGCCCACTGAAACTGTGAGCCAAAATAACCCTTGTGGATGGTGGACTGAGCCCACTGAAACTATGAGCCAAAATAATCCTTGCCTCCTTTAAATTGTGGGTATTGGGTATTTTGTCCCAATGACTGGAAAGTGGCAAATACAGTCATATTTGTTTTATTGTCTTCAAAACATTTGGCAGTCTCTGAACTCATCTTATCTATTCATTATTGCTTATCAGTTATCTGCCTTCCTAACCACTATTGGCTCTTTTGCTTACTCTTGTATTCTCGGTGTGCCCGATATGTTTGGTTTATATTTCTATATTTCATCACTGTTGAATGAAGTTAAAGTAGTGGAAAGAAAGCAAAGGGAAAGAAGGAAGAATTTTACAATTTTATTTATTTATTTTTTGGTGTGGGGGATCAAACTCAGGGCATTGTGCTTGCGAGGCAAGCACTCTAACCACTGACCTAAATCCCCAGCCTTCTACAATTTTACAATTTTAAATTTAAAGTTATTGAAAACTTTGATAGGGAAAAGGATAAAAGAGGTGGGTTAAAACACAAAACGTTTTACATTTCTTTAAGTCAGCTGTCACTTTTTTCATATTCAGTTCTCAATTTGTGATTTTCCCAATGTTATTTTGTTTCTGGATTCCCCTTGGACAGGTTCTGTGTTGTGATATATGATCCCACCTCTTGATGAACCAAGGTGTGTTTTGAATAACAACAAAATTTTATATCAAGAGGAAAGGCAAGGGTGACCTGCACACTTTTAATTGTGTACCCTCCCTCCATATTATTGAATTTTAGAAACAAGAAATTAAAAAAACACCCTAAACATCAACTACTCTAGGTCAAAGCCAAGAGCGAAATCCTGTGGGTTAGCCACACCCAGCTTTCCTCCATCTTTGCTACTCTAAACCACAACTGAAATGGCAAAAGAATTTATTGATAAATATCATTGAATTTACTACTAAGGAGGAACCAGTCACTCTCCAGAACAATACAAATGCTAGCTAATTTATTCCTCAAAATAATTCCAAGGAATAGATGTTATCATTACAGCTTTTGCAAAATTAGAAATCTGAGACTAAACCAGGCGTGGTGGTGCTTGGTAATCCCAGCACTCGGGAGGCTGAGGTAGGAGGATCGCTGTGAATTCAAGGCCAGCCTGGGCTACACAGTGGGACCGTGTCTAAAAATAATAATAATAATAATAATTCTGAGACTCAGTCGAGTTACCACATTTGCTCAAGGTCCAAGGTCATGCTGTAAATAAGTAGAGAGGGAGGTGACTGATGCCCAAGGCTACATTTTTCCCTCCACCCACAAGGGCTCTCGAACAGTTTTCACATATGGTGTCTGTGAGAGTGATGACTCTAGTTAGCAGGGCATGTGGGTGGAGAAGAAAGATAATACTGAGAAAGGAGGGCTGGGGATTTAGCTCAGTGATTAGAGTGCTTGCCTTGTAAGCACAAGGGCCTGAGTTCGGTCCCCAGCACTACCAAAAAAAAAAAAAAAGAAATACTGAGAAAGGAGAAGGGGTTTAAAATGCGTGATTTGTAGGTGAGGGTAGAGTTAGGGGAATTGAACTGCAGAATATATTGCCCATGTACTCAATATTCACTTAGACTGTATTTTAAGTTCAGGTATTAGACTTAAAAAAAACTCTTTTCATTTGTAAACCATTAAGACGTTAGTATGTCCACTTAAAACAAATAAGCAAACAACATCCATTTCTGTCCTTTAAAGATGCATATTTTGAATTTCTAAATCTATCAGTTTATTTAGCTTCTCAGAGGCAATTGTACTGCCCATAAACTAGGGATCACAGCATCTTATGTGTGTATCTAACAGGAGTTAAAAGACAAGTACATCTCCATTCATGTGAATAAAGTGCTCTATAAAATATTAATCTTCCTGTTACTTATACTAGTTACAAAAAATACAAAAATAACTATACAAAGACTAGGAGAGATCCCAGGGGGACTACAGTGTATTAACAGGATAAAATGTTTTATTTTATTCTGTTTCATTTGGGGTAGGGGTTAGCTGGGGAATCTGGTCAACATTTACAATATTGTCTTCCTAGGACAATTGGTCCCAAGTGTGCTTATAAAGAAAATATTGACAAAATATTCAACATAAAATCTTTATCCAGTGAGGGCTATTGGTGTTGGATGCAGAATTTGTCATTCTGATGATTCTTCATTCTTCTCCCTTGAACTAAAGGAGCAACAAAACAAAATAAAACTAAACAAAACACACCAAACAAACAAAAAAACCCTAGAAAAAAACAATCCTACAAAATTTGAAAATTACTGTAAATGTACTGTGATCAACAGATGGCTAAAGGAAAATAGACTATCTTCTTTGGTAGTAATTCCCTGCGTACACTTTAGTATCTCTGCTCAGAACCTTTTCCCCAATTGTAAAAATCTGGTTTCTTCTGGTAAACCAAAAAAAGTTATGTTTTATTTTTAATTTCATTTCTAGATTTTTAAATAGTCACGATATTTTATAAGTGACTTTATAAAACATGTCATAATATTTTCTTGTGCAGTTCTGGATGTGTACATCAGATTGAGTCCACAAGAATCAACAGGCTAGGAAAATGAATACATTCATACAGGAAGCTCAACAGAGAAATCCTATGAAAGAAAATGTGAAAACGTCACTCACGAAAATCAAAACTTTCAGTTTCCCATGCTAGAAGATGTGCTCCTAGCAATTGTGAATCATTTACTGATTACTAATTAGGCAAAGGACCTTGTCTTGTTAACATTTCCCTACGTTGCGATTATATGATGCTTTTTTCCTGTTTGAAAGCCATTTCATTTCTGTTATCTAATTTTATAGGCTTTGAAGTCTAGAATACAATGTTAGGCTGCCTTTGTCCTCTAAACAGTGTATAGTTAGCAGCAACAACAACAGAGAAGACTAATTGTTTATAAAGATCATTTACAAGGACACACTCTTGAATGTACAGATTGATAAAGGGGGCCTGCCTCCTGGGTGACCATTGCTTTATTTCTCTGGTGGATGAGTCTGACCAAGATAGCCATCAAGAAAACTTTTGAATATCAGGAAGGCAAAATTAAATTGTTCCCTTAAACATCTTCAAGTTGCTGGAAAATTCAGAGAAAACCCTATAGTGAAGAGGAAAGGATTTGTTTCAGCAAAGTGAAATTTAGGACGTGTGCCCTCTGCTGCCCAAGAGGTGAAGGACATGGGTGATAATTCAATCACAACTAATTTGTGAATGTGAACCAAGTATGTTAAAAGACTTTAAATTCCTGATTAGATGTAGGAGGGAGCAGTGAAGGAGACCATATTGTTTGAACTGTTGACATAAAAATTCATACACTTGGAATGTCACACGTGAGGTTGAGAACAGGACAGCAGTAACTTGTGAATATTCGGAAATGTTCCAACTCAGAAGTAGTGTATCTTGTGAACATTCATGTTTCCTTCTCAGATTTCATATCATCATTAATAAAAGAAGTAACATTATCCTCATTTTGGGAAGGACAGAAATGGTCATTATCAGCAAGGCTATGTTTATATAATGGAGAAGGGGAGTTACACAAAATCACATCCCTAAACTGCAAATTCGGTAGCTACAAAACCATCAGCCCAAATAAATCATAAAACTGCTTGTTCTTTTGCCTCAGTGCTCCTGTGCTGACATTACAAAATCACCAGCATCTAGTCACTTTCCTCATTGCTGGGACACCATACTCAACACCCACAATTTGAAGGAGGAGAGGTTTATGTTGGCTCAGGTTGCAGTCCATGCTGAGCCAGCTCCAGAGAGAAGTGGCCTGGTGAGAGGGATGTGGTGGAGGGTCCGGGGGAGGACAGCTGGACACCTCACGGGAGCAGGAAGCAGAGAGAGTCAAGTGAGGAACCCAGAAGGGAGAGACGCCTTTCCAGCTCAGGGACACAATGACCTTCACCTTTTCATAGAGTCTATTTCTTTCTTTCTTTCTTTTTTTTCTTTTTTTGGAGTCTATTTCTTTGATAAATTTGCCTTTCATGTTTTGAACTATTTTGATCAGCTCTTCCAGTTTTTTACTTGTTTGTCCCATAACCATATTGATCAGTTTTTTGAAGAATTCTTCTCTCTTTTGGGTTATGTCATCTTTAACCTCTCCAAGTTTCTCTACTTCTTTAATTATTTCATACATCTGAACTATCTGGTGTTTGATTTCCTTTTTTTTTTTCCTTTTTTTTTGGAATGCCCAGCCTTGATTTCCTTTCCACTGGTCTCATTGCATTTGTTTTGGGAAAGTTACGAGTCTTTGGAGGCATTCTCTTACCTTGGTTTTTCATCTTCCTTTTTTCTTTTGTGATAAGGGTTGAGGTCAAATAGAATGAACAGAATTTGTTGTTGGTATGAGGCTCTCTTAGTTAGGTTCTGTTTTCCAGTGATGTGTTCTTGGCCTTATTTGTCAGAAGGTTTTGGTTACCACTCCAACCTATTCGGTTTAACTAAGTTGGAGCCTATCTCTGTGTTGTAAGGAGAGTCTTTCTACTGGTTATAACAGCATCAACAGATCCAACCATACATTAATCACAAACATTAAAACTTGTTTCGATAATTTCACCCTTTGTGCAATACCCCTTACAGACTATGCTATACTGCTGCTATTCGTGGTTCATCTGGGATGTGGAAGATCGGGGAAGACAGAGGAAGAAGAAGAGGAAAGGGGTATGTCAGTCGCAAGAGCAGGAGGGGAGAGAAATGTCAATGGGTGAAAAATAGACAGAATGTCAGACTTTGGAATTATTTTTATAGGTGAGGTAAAGGCCTAGCATTAGGGGGAATAGTATTTGTGTGGGCAGGAGAATGGGAAGAGGTATATTTAGAGATTACGGGAGGCTGTGAGATTGTCAGAACCTTTTCATATACTTGTATGTAGTTTTGTTTGGATCCTCGAAGCTCAATTTTGTTAAGGACTACACTGACGTGCCTTGAATGGTAGAGTTTAAATTATAGCACTGGTTAATTCTTATTCCCTAAAGCACTTACACAGGCCCCTGTTATGTCACAAGATAGGTGGAGAGGAGGAGAGAGAAGGCAACAAAGAGAGATAATAGGAAGAGAGGAGAAAAAGAATAGGGAGGAAAGAGTAAAAAAACAGACGAGAGGAAGCACTAAAAGAGGGAGCAGTTCAAAGGGAAAACCTTGAAGAATAAATTAAAGTATAATAACAAAACAATACAATAAAGAAGGAAGAACCAGAGGGGGGAAATGAAAACAGCAAAAACAAACAAACAAACAAAAAAAAAAACCCAAGATGAGCCAAAACAAAGATACAAGGAAATAATAAGTACAGTCACCAAAATAAAAATAGAAATAAAGATAAAAACCTTTACACAGTTGTTGTAGACCTAGAGTGTCCACACAGCTCCCTCTGTACTGTCTAATGGTAAGTAGCCAAGCGGGTTCTCCCGGGGACCAGTCAGCTGCCTGCCCAAAGCCAGGAGGGTTGTGGTTCCCTCTGAACGCGTGTCCTGGTTGCCCAACAGGTGGCCAGAGGGCCACCAGCTCAGGCGCCCTTCGCGGGGGTCTCTGCCTACAGATGTCCATCCTCTCAGCTTCACCTGCAGAGCCCGGAGCGGCCTCCAGGCTGGCACAGGGCTTTGTGCCTTCTCTGGCCCTTCTGAGTTTTGGAGAAACAGTTTGAGAGCACCCGCTCACTGATCATTTTATTTATTAAATCCGTTGTCTGTTGAATTATACAATCTTGAGCTCAGTAGTCACTTTATTGATCTGGTTCTTGTTGTTGTTGTTTTGGGTTTTTTTTCCTTCTTGCCTCCTCTTTTATCACCAGATAATTCCGCTCTTTGGCTTTTGATTTCTTCCCCATTGGTGTCCTGCAGATCAGCTTTGGGGGAGTTGGGAGTTTGGGGGACATTTTAATGCCTTGTTTTCTCATGTTTCTATTGTTTTTGTCTTTGTTGGTGTATGTGTTGGGGCTTGCAAGTCAATTATAGTCAAAAGACTATTGCTTGTACGGAGCTCTCTTTAGGTACTATCTTTTCCAGCAATGTGCTCTGGCTGTGGCTAATTATAGGCCTTTGCCTCAGTCTTGAGATCCGTTCACCTCTGATAACTTGGGGAGGGGAAGGTGCAGTGCAATCGGCTCAGCATCCAGTTCTCCAGAAATGAACTGCAATATTGTTAATATCACAAAGACAAACCAGATATTTGCATATAGTAAAAACCAATTAATAGTAACAACTACGTCACTCTGACAAGAGCAAAAAATTCAGCAGTAATAATAGAGTCAATGACAAATTAGATATTGATGTACCTAAGAACAGTAGCTACCACTGTACCGCACTTAGCAATAGAAATCTGTATTTATAACATAGACACGAAGACAAATCAAATATCGACATATAATAAATATTTACTAAATGCAAAAACTATACCATCATTAACAATAGAGAAGAATTTAGTAATAATAACATAGCATCAACTAAACATCTGAAGATTAATAAAGCTTAATAATAATACTAGTAAAGATAGAGGATTGGGTGAGGGGAAAATTTGAAGAACTAAAATTTGAAAAATGAAAGGGAAGATGAGGACAACAAAGTGAGATAAAAGATCTTATTAAGGAGTAAAAGAATTAATAGAATTAGATACAAGTAACAGAAAAGAACAAAAAAGCATAATTATATATATGCTAACATATAATATACACTTTTAATTAATTTAAATCATAAAAGAAATACATATACTTTATAAGCTTTTTTGTTAAACATATGAAAGAATATAAAGTGAAAAGCAAAAATCCTGGCTACCCTCCTTACTCCTGTCCTTGAAGAGACCTTGTTAACAGTTTCTTATGTATCCTTCTAGAAATTCATTATCACTTCAAACATATATATTGGACATTAATATTTCTTTATATTGGCAGGCTCAGAATTCATGGGTCTCAGAGATTATTATGAAGGTACAGCTGTTTTCCTCTCATCCCACCCATGGTGCAACAGCAAATTCACATCTGCCTTCGGGGAATTAACCTCTTGGAAGACACCTTCTTTGATCTCAGGGCTGGCTTCTCAGAGACAGAGTCTCTGATGTCACAACTCTTCCCTCATAGCAGCTTGTCTCATCTGTGTAGTCAAATTTGTTTTGTGCTTGTATGTTAGCGTTTGAATGCAGGGCCTTTCACGAGATAAGTTCACACTCTCCCATGGAGCTATACCTCAGCCCTCAACCATGACTAGAGAATTTCACACCATGACTAGAAAAACTACAACTTTTACATGATCTTACTGAGGGTTCAGGGATAAAAGAAGGGAACTACAACCCAAAACACACCTGATAATTCTTGATAGATGTTGCTTCCGCTGGAAGGCTCAAGCCAGATCCTGGACCGTTTCTGCCCAAATCCCAAGTGGCCACGGTATGGCAGAGCCCAGGTTTCTTCCCACTTATAGGTGGTCTTTGGGCCTACTTGTCCTAACTGGAATTCGGGAACTCAAATGCCTGCAGTCCACAGGAGAAAAAGAGTCTGTCTTAACTCTGTTCAGTGTCCACCATGGTTGTCCTTTTCCAAATGGGAATGTCCACTTCCCTTTACGGATTGACTTTAGTTTTTCATATAGAAAAATGTAGCTTTGAGCCAAACAAGAGGATTCAGCACATTTTTTGCAGTCTGTTTTTTTCAATCCTAGGATAAGAGCCTCCTTATTCTGTGGCAGAATAAGCATCTTCTGTGGCTCAGGATGGGTCACACCTAACCACATTCAGGTCAGTTATCTATGGCTCAAGGTGAGATTCTGGCCTGTACATCTTTCCTTGAATCCTAATCTTCTGATTGACTTTTTTTTTTTTTTGACTGGCTTCTTATTGCTATGAACGATCCTTTAAATAAAAGCACACATCATATGCCTGCGAGAGTAATTAAAATTGTGCCATGATGGATAATGCAGACTAATTCCATACTCAACAAAGACAGATTACTGTAAGAGAGCTGTTGTTATGGCTTGTGTCTAGATGTCCCCCCAAAGCCTCATGCGGTCATAGCTGGAGCTTTTCAGAGGTGGTTGGATCTAGAGTGTGTGATGCTGGATTAAGGGTGTGTGGTTACTAAACTAGTCCACTGATTAGTCTGGCATAATTCTGAGTGTGGATAATGGGAAAGCCCACTCTGGGTGTGAGTGCTACCCACCCTAAGGGTGTGCAGCATGGATAGAATATAAGCGACAGAAAGAGGCTGCTGTCGTCACTCGCTGTGTCTTGGCTGCTTTGGTGTTTGCTGCCTTCTGCCTGCCCTGCCCTGCTATGGACTGTTTCTCCAGTGTGATGCCCCTCTGCCGTGCAGCTCTGCCTTGGAGCCAGTCGACTATGGACTGAAACCTCTACAAACTGAGACAAAATAAACCTTTCCTCCTTTAACTTTGGGTATTGTGCATTTTGTCTCAGCAATGAGAAAAAAGTAATTTAAGACAACTGTAATCTGAAGAATAGTAAGTCTTCTAACTACAGTGATAATTTTCATATTGCCGGTCAGAATAAGTTCATTTCTCAACTCAAAAATCTCTAGCCCACAAACGATGTTTGGAATTTGATTCAAAATTGCAAAAAAGAAACAAGCAGATAATAGCACAAAACTTTCTGTTTAATGAACTAAGAGAAACTAGTAGTATAAATGAAATGAATTGAATTAGTAGATATATTAAAATGCTTTTTAAATAGCAGAGTAGGTAATTATTTTAACTTCTCCCCATTTCCTATTTATTTATCTTCTATTTTGCTCTTTAACTACTTTGAAGATAATGATACACTATTTTTTTGATACACGGTGTATTAACCATTCTTATTCTCTTATTATTTTGTAATGAAATTTTGTTTTCTTTTCACATAAAATAAACAACAAACAAAAAAATTACAAAAGAGCTGGACATAGAACAAATTGAGTGGGGGTTTTAATAGAATAAAATTGGCCATGAACTGCCTGTTACTGAAACAACGCGATGGGTACCTGAGAGCTCATGATACTACCCTTGTGTGCGTTTGAGATCTGTGTTAAGAATGAGACAACTCCATTTCCGTGAAGGCTTTACTATTGATGTCTGCATCACTAGAAGATTACTCAGTACACTTTTCCAGCATAATGAAACTTGTACCCTTGCAAGTGAATTCAGTCTCTGCATTTTTTCTTTTTTCTTTTCTTTTCTTTCTTCTTTGTGGCACTAAAGTTTGAACCCAGGACTTCTCGCTGAGCTCCCTCTCTCTCTCTCTCTCTCTGTATTTTGAGACACAGTCTTGCTAAGTTGCCCAGGTGGGGCTCAAACTTCTGATCCTCCTGCCTCAGCCTCCCAGTGTGTGGGATTATAGGCATACACCACCAAACCCAGCTCAGTCTCTACCTCTTGCAAATAAGTTTCTTCTCTCCTTCCAGAAGTGATTGAAGAGATTTTTAGG
Organism: Hystrix cristata; assembly: GCA_004026905.1. Lineage (NCBI taxonomy): Eukaryota > Metazoa > Chordata > Mammalia > Rodentia > Hystricidae > Hystrix > Hystrix cristata. The sequence continues at coordinate 29,317 of PVJO010018581.1, forward strand.
GCTAATATTGACTCAAAGCTCTCATTCTACCTACCAAGCTCATCCTCACTACAAGCACTTTCCTCAAGAGAACTCCTGATATGAACCCCAGGACGACCATGCCTGATGGTGCTTCTCTATTTCTAAGGACATGTGCCATCTTGCCAGGTACATAATATGCAGAGGATTGACACTGCATTTGTAGATGGTAAAAGAAATTCCAGCTGTGCTACTTTATGCCTCTTTTTAAAATGGATTTTACTAGTACAACTTGATGTAAAGGAGTCTGTTGATGGTAGACTGAGGAACGGCGGACCGCCAGGCAGGACGGCAGCCCTAGTCAGGGAGATTTATGGCAGAGCCCTTGTTCTGGGATGTGGTCTTCAGCTGTACTAACTCAGGACCTTAAATGTTGGCACACATGGACCCCAGAAACTTTAAGGGCTGATGAATGCCAATAATTAACTTGCAACAGGGAACTTAACTAGCAGCAGGCCCCAAATCCTTGTTTGCTGGTTAGTACATTTTCTGTCTATGAGAAACTTTTATGTAAAGCCAAGTTATAACCAGAAGGGTATTTTGTGAGAGCAAGCTCTCGAACAGTGAATATTCAGCTAGAGAGAGTTGTTATCCACTGGGGAGTAGGGAGAGGGAAGAGACTTCTGGGGCATTTTCTTGTGTGTAGTTTCTTTCATTTGTATTTTCTTCTTTTTAGCATATGTAATTGAAAAAGGAATATCCTATATTAAAATTAGATGATTTTGTTTTTGAAAATGTAAATCCTATTGCTTTCATGATTAAAATCATACAATGCAAAGCTTAGCAAATCTTCCTGGCCAGTGACTCCGCTGGGAGGGCAGGAACATGCAAATCAGACTCTCTGGAGGGTCTAAGATTTTTCTTTTCTTTCAAAATGAGACACACACACACACAAAAGAAACAAAATGAGACACAAAAACATTGTTTACTGCGACACTAAACAAAACCCATACACGATGCAACTAACATCGGCAGGATCCAAATTAAATTTTCTGTTTTCAAGTTCTTTCTCACAAAATGGTTTTGTGATGAATACAATCATACACACTTTATTATTAGTCCCTAACTGTGGGACCCGAGAAAGCAGTGTACCCAGGTCACATACAAACTGTTATGTACTTTAAAATACATAGTACACTACACTTGGGCAGCTAGCCCAAGCCAATATACAGTATAGTAGACATCTAATAATCTCAGCACTGATTTTTTTTTTCTCCCTTCCTCCTTTCTGAAAGACTCCATTTTTATTTGGGGATTGCTGTGGTTTCTGAGAGGAGGCTCCTACTCCCATTCTGGCATATTTCAAACTCTTGAATTCAACAATTGATTTGTGGCCTAAACCAGTCCAATCAAAGCAAATCTGAGATATTTTTCTAATAATGAGATAAAGATGGGCTGTCTTTCCAGGTGCTTTGAACAGCTGTCTTTGGTTACTAGAAGGGCCTAAATTAAGAGAAGGTCAACATCAACAGAGGCAGGCCAGAGAAATAGAAACACATGGAGTCTCCGAGGCCATACATAGGTCATTGGATGAAGATTGCTTGAAACATTACTTTGGGCTTGGAAGTTATTTGTTCCAAAGAAATTAGTTTTCATTGTTTCAGCTCTTTTTAGTTATAGTCGAAAGTGTACTGCTTAACCTGGATTGTTTGAATGCTTCGTTGTGCAACAGGCTTCAGTATCAGTAAGTAAAGCAAGTCACAGAGAAGCGGCTGTGGTAAAACTGCCATTATCTTGACTTCTGCTGCGCATCAGAATTATTTGAAGAGACTTTACAATTAAATTAGACTCTATAAAGGCAGGACTTGGGAATCAGAATTTTTAAAGCTCCCACGCAATTCCAATTTAGGCTGAAAACTGCTGGTCTAAGTAAGATCAGGCTCGGCCTGTTCGTTGTTCAGTGGCATCTGTAGATTAAATGTCCTGACTTTGTCTCTCCACTAGAAAAAAAAGAGCTGACACGTGAGAGGTTAATGCAAAATACTTGCATAACAGAAAAGCAAAATATATGCACATTTTGTGCTGTACTCCATATTTCATTCCTCCTTTTCTCTCCTCTTTTCTCCATTCAGTGTTTAATAGGAACTTACGATGTACCACCAGAGGCAAACACCGGGGAAGAGGAAAAAGAAAAACATAGTTCATTTCTTTCTTTAAAAAAAAAAAAAATAGTTCGGGGGGGGCGGGGATCAAACTCAGGGTCTTGCGCTTGCTAGGCAAGCGCTCTAACCACTGAACTAAATCCCCAGCTCCTAAAACATGGTTCTGACAGTACAGAAAAAACAGAAACTCCAACAAAGGCGGATGGATCTATGACAAGGACAGCACGAGACTCTGTGTGTCCCGAGCCAGGGCTCCCAGCTACGTGGAGGATGCCGGTAGGTCCCACCTTGCTGCCGGAAGCATCATGTTCATTGTTACAAGAGGGAACTAAATGAACGCAGCAGGGGAGGGGGAGAATGCTGGAGAGATGAGGCTGGTTATAAACGCTGGAGCCGGACTGTGAGACTTTATAAGCCACATTAAGCTTGGACTTCATCTCAAAAGCAGCAAAAATCAACTGAAGGGTTTTAGGTATCTGAAGTATAAGATTTTTCTTTTTGGAAGGTATTTCTGGCCCCTGTGTAAGGAATGCATTATGTGAAAGAGGATGGGGGAGGCCTAATCGGAGGGCATCAGGAGGCAAGCTAGTGGAGGTAGGTACAGGAGACCAGGCAGGAGACTAGTAGTGGACCAACGAGTGCAGGGCACCAGGAATGGAGAGAAATGGATTAATTTGTTCTTTGTTTCCATATTAGTACATGTCTGCATTACATAATGATTACATTCCCTGTGGAGAGTTGGTACAAGTATGTAACACACCTTCATTCTTTTTTTTTTTACATGACTTTTTTTTGTACTTTTTTTTTTTAACCAAGAACATGTATTGGTACATTGTATACATAATGATCACATTCCTCATGGTTATTTTGTACCTGTACATGATGTATCTTGATTCCCCCCCTTCCCCATCCCTCCTTTCCGTTCCCCTACCCTTCCCTATTTGCAGCAGGTTTATTTACATTTTTCCATTTTTTCCCTTTCTCTTTTCTTTTCTTTTTCCCTTCCTTCTTTTCCCCCTTCTCCCTATCTAGTTCTTCTCTCTTTTGAATACTACCTTTTTTTTTTTTTAACATAATATCTATTATACCTCTTTGTTCTTACTTACACTTATGGTTTCTCATATCAGAGAAACAATTCGATGTGCACTCATGAGTGTCTGGTTTATTTCACTTAAAAGTATGTTCTCAAGGTGCATGCATTTACCTGCAAATATCTCTAGTTTATCTTTTTTTTGGCAGAGTAGTACTCCATTGTGCACAAATATCATGTTTTCTTTATTCATTCATCCGTTGATGGACATACAGGCTGCTTCCAAGACTTAGCTATTATGAACTGTGCTACTATAAACATGGGTATGCATGTATCACTGTAATATGACAACTCTTTTGCAGAGATACCTAGAAGGGGAATAACTTAGTACATGGTGATAGATATGGGTCTAGATTCAGTCTTCTACTTGTGGATGTCCAATTTTCCCAGCACTATTTATTAAAGAGACAGTCTTTCCTCCAGTGTATATATTTGGCCCTTTGTCAAAGATCACATAGTTCAAGTGCCTTTGGTTGTTTCTGCTTCCTCTATTCTGTTTCACTGATCCACACATCTGTTTTTGTGCCAGTACCATGCTGTTTTTGTTACTATAGTTGTGTAATATAACTGAAAATCTGGGACTGCGATGCCTCCAGCTTTGCTGTTGTTACTCAGCATTGCTTTTGCTATTCTGGGTCTCTTCTGGTTCCAAATAATTGTAGGACCATTTTCTCTAGTTCTGTGAGGAATGCTGTTGGTATCTTGATTGGGAATGCATTAAATTTGTGTATCTGTTTTGGCAGTATGGCCATTTTGACTATATCATTTCTGCCTATCCAGGACCAGGGGATGTCTTTGTATTTTCTGATACTCTCTTCAATCTCTTTTTATAGAGTATTGTAGTTTTCACTGTAGAGGTGTTTCACTTCCTTGGTTAGGTTAATTCCTAGGGAATGAACCATGTTAGTTATTATACATCTGTGGAGAGAAATGTCTCAAGACAAAGTTCTGGAAACACAACTAAGGACAATACAAGAAAGTCCTATAGAAAAGAACACAATGCTGGACACGTAATGTACAAAACAGAAGAATTGCCAAAAAGGGGCAGGGGGCGAGAAAAGGTGTATTTTTAGTGATCAACCGTGTCAAATGCCATTGAAAGATCTAATAAGGTAAGGGTTGAAAAGTGTACACTGGATTTAGCAACATAGAAAGTCCCGAAGAGGAATGGAAAGGAGGATAAACTTTCTCAGGAAGTCATTGAAATTAAGGAGAGAAAGTGTGATACTTGGAGAGGTATCTGATCACCTTTCTCTGTTCCTGAAGAGGGAGGCAGTTGTTGACACAGGATAAAATGGTGCCATCATTATGTATACAATGTACCAATACATGTTCTTGGTTAAAAAAAAAATTGAATAAAAACAAATAAATAAAAGAAAAAAAAACGGTCATGAATGGGTCAAAGGTTTAAGGTGAGAGGTAAAGTTTTGAAATAGTTGTTGAAAATGGGAGCTGGCTGACTAGGAAACACTAAGATAGCCAGGCAGTATTAAGGACTTGAGATAGATGACCATGAATATATAAACTTGAAAATCTGTGTGTTTCTGCATATTTTCTATGGTAGGACTCAACCCATGAACAGGGCATATTGTATACACTGTTCCTTACCTATTCACTTACCACTCTTATTTACACTCACTTGTTTTTTTTGTTTTGTTTGTTTTCTGTTTTTGTTTTTGAGTCAGGGTCTCTCTTTGTAGGTTAGGCTGGCCTTGAACTCACTATGTGGCCCAGAATGGCCTTGAACTTGTGGCGACCCTCCTGCCTCAGCCTCCTGAGTGCTAGGATTACAGGCATGCACCACCATGACTGACTTTGTTCATTACTTTGTTTAGTCTGTGCTAGATACTATTCCAGACACTGTTTCATTTGATAATTAATATTCTATGATTTTAAATCTTATTTCTACCAGTACACTTAATACATTAAAGGGTTTCAGAGATAGCATCAGATTATTGAGTTCTAAGTAAAAGTTTATAGACACAATAGAGAAGATACAGAAGGCAAGCAAAATGAATAGTAATTTGTTAAAAGGTAAATGTTCAGGTTTTTCTTCTGAATTGTCTCTAATCTTGCCATGATACCCTAACTATGGATTTGCACACTCTGCATGCTTATTCTGAAATAACACCTAACCTTCAGATACATGACAATTTGCAGAGTATTACAAAAATCCTATTTTATGAGATCAAGTATGTAATTTTACAAAATTAATCTATCTTTTCTGTTACACTTGGGAATATTTATTCAGACCCTAACTACAGCAGAAATTGAAATGACTGGTGTGGATTAGGCACCATGCAGAATCGAGGGGCAGCCCGAAGAGCGGGCCCTTCAAAAGACACGAGCAGGAGCAAGGCCAGACCACTATCTCGTGAGGCTGCCACAAAAATGCTGTCGGCCATTCTCTAAGTGCTCAGGTTTCGGAGTCCCCAGAGAGACACTTACAGCCTCATGATAGATGGTGGAGGGTGTGGTCCTTAGTCTGACAGTCCCACTAAACTACTATATCCATGCGGGAAGAAATTCTTCTCCAGATGTCAGTTGGGGTACAGTGCTCAAAAGAGCAAAAACGATCAATGAGAACAGCACCCTTCTATGCTGATACCCCTAGTGAGGATGAATCATTCTCTAACACACGCAGAGCTCCTTATCTGTTGTAGTGCTTCGTCGGTCTAACACACTGAGTTCATGCTGTCCACGTAGCTTTCTGTATCGTCCAGTAGCTCATGAGCCCCCAAAGGCAGTATCTACAGCAGCTGTAGCATCTGGAGAAGTGTCTAGGGGATTTCTCAGTATGGCTATTTCAAGATTAGTTTAGAAATATTCTGAAGAGTGAACCTAACCAAAAATAAATGTCTTTTTATTTATTATTTTGTGTGTGCGTATTTATGTGTGGGGGGTATTGGGGATTAAACCTAGGGCCTTGCACATGCTAGGCAAGCACTGAGCTAAATCTTCAGCTTTCTTTTTTTGAGACAGACTCTCACTATGTAATTCAGGCTGGCCTTGAACTCACTATGTAGCCCAGGCTGGCCTCGAATTTGCAGTGATCTTCCTATCTCAGCCTCCTGAGTGCTGGGATGACAGGCGTGCACCATCACGCCTGGCCCTTTGTTATACTTTGAAACAGGGTCTCGCTAAATTGCCCAGGTGGGCCTCAAATTTGAGATTCTCTTGCCACGGCCTCTGTAGTACCTGAGATTACAGGCATACCCCACCTCACTCAGCCAAATGCTCTTTTCTTTATTCCACTATCTCTGTAGTGGAATAAAATTTTAAAACAATTTTTATGGTTCTAATTTGAAAAGTATACAAAATGTATACAGGAAGACACAAATCTTTAGTTCCTTCCCTATAGCTATAAAATGTTCACAGAACACTTTTTTGAGACAGGGCCTCACTATATAGTTCAAGTCAGGCTGGCCTTGAATTCACTATGTAGCCCAGTCTGGCTGCAGACTCGTTGTAATCCTTCTGCCTCAGCTTCCTGAGTGCTGAAATTATAGGCGTACACCACCACACCTGGCAAGAATACCATTTTATTTTATTACTATTTTTTTTTATTTTTGGGTGCTGGGGATTGAACTCAGGACCCTGTGCTTACAAGGCAAGCACCCTAATCACTGAGCTAAATCCCCAGCCCCCAGAATACCCTTTTAGTAAAAAATATTTAATTAAAATTTTAAAAAGATACAATAAAAATCTGATTTTTCTTAGGGTTGATTTTGGCTAAATTGTTTCAATAGTTCATCTGACTAACTCCTTACCTGGTATAACTTTTGAGTAAGGCTAAAAATAAAACACTCATCTCAGGGGAGAATAACTTCTCTAGTAACTGGCTAAGAAGAAACTGCTTT
>PVJO010018582.1:0-2500 GCA_004026905.1 Hystrix cristata
AAACGTTTCCTCCTTAAAAAAAAAAAAAAAAAAAGGAGGAAGAGCAGTTGAATACAGGGAGAGACACATACATTCATCTACAGGGTAAAAGTGAAGTTCTATTATTAATCTCTCCACCTTCAATGGTGGGAGTGGAATTAGTTATTCTCTAGAGTCCTTAGCTCAAATTAGGTGACACTGGATGGCTGGGACAGTAGTTGAGGTCCTTGTTGGGGGTAAAAGGCACGCAGTACGGCCTTCTGCTCCTTGCCCGTAAGATGCAGTACCTTGCCAGGACTCCGCCAAGCAGACAGCTAGAGGTGGGGATGTCAAATGAGGCAAGAAATAGGCAACAAGAGATAGAACAGAGAAAGGCAAGACATAATTGAGAAAAAAATCTAGGACTGGAAACTTAAAAAAAGAAAATTTGGAGAAAGAACTCTGTACATATTTGGGGTATTTGAACGTGAGCGATGTGCAAGTCTGGAGAAAATGCAGTCGTTTAAGAGGAGTGTTTTTCCAGAAAGTATGGCTTAGTGTGGCTTTCTGAATGATAGTCAGTCATTATCTCTGCTTTGCAGACCTAAGAAACCATACATCAAACATGAGTCTGAGCAGAAACTGAATTTTTCTTTGAAATTACTCTTAGCAAGAAATAATCAAATGGAAATCCATGAGTGTGTGTTATCATTATCCCTGAATCTTTTTTAGCAGTGTCGTTTGCTTAAGAGTTTCGAAGCAGTTCAAGACAATAACACTTCTAACATGTATGGCAGTGTCATTTACACTATTAACATCTTTCTCCTGGACTAGTTGGACTAAAATTTGCCTGCTTAAATGTGGTCCACTCAGAATCCTTATAAAATGCTCCAGCAATATCTCAGCCTGTATATCTCCGTCTTTTATTCTTCTGATGTACCTAAGGTTAATTTTGCATTGCAGTTATCTGTTTACTAAACAGTGAGTTCTTGAGAACAAGATCCAAATCTGACTCTTCTTTACATCCTGGTTACTGAGATTGAGTACATATTTAATCTACGTAGGCTTTTCTTGCTCAAGATTAGTCAATACGTTCAATAAACTCTTAAAATAACTTGTAAAAATGTCCAACATGTTGTTCTAAGTCACCTACATGTCACTTTGGCTTATTCATTCTCTACTTCTCCACTATGGTTTTCCATCTTACAGGTTTTGTGTCACATTTTCATTCTCTTTAAGTAAGAAAAAAGATGAATTTTAAATGTGAAGCACTGCTAGTGACTAACTGAAAGGTCATTTTAAAGTTAAATGTTAATATTATCTTTTCTCATTATTGAGCACATTTAAGTTGTTTAAATTTTTATCTAAGATGTTTATCATTATTAGTTATTTAAAGACAATGCATAGGTATTCATTTTACAAAGGATGAGACAATAAATCTTTTAATGAAGAGGTTTCAAGCATGACTATTAAAAAGATATTTAGCTTGAACTCCAGTAGCAGTAATGAGCATACTCTTTGACATATGAAACTTTCAAAATCATGCTCATATTTCACCAGCTAAGCAGTTCTTTACACACTGGCCCCAGAGACCGAAATGTATTGTTTGCCAGATAAGTCTACTGAAGCAAGATAAAAATATCCTTTATTATGTAGTCTGAAAGAATACATTATTTTTTAAATACTTATTATAATTTTTCAACTTACTGTAGAATTTATAAGAGTGAAGATTAACTACTCTAAGTTGTTTACACGTTTTTGCTAGATGAAGACTTATGTGTTTTGCTATTATCACTAAATCTCAAAACTCCGACAGAAGTATGCAGAGACTTGAGAAACTGAAAAAACAAGTTACAGGGGTAGAAAGTGACATATTCATGGACATTTACTAGTTATACTTTATTTCTTTGGACAGAATTCAACATAGACAACATAGACAAAGACAAGACTTTTCCCACTGCAGCCATGGGACTGTTTCCTACTGTTTGGAGCAAAAGATGTTCCTATAGCCTTCTGCAGCAAGGACTCAAAAGCTAGAGGACTTAATCTGCAAAATCCGAGGGTGCTGGAGACAGAAGGAGTGTGTGGTGAGAGAGGGGGAGAAATCAATTCACTTCAGAGAGGATGGAAACTGTGGAGAAAGGGGAGAAATTCCAGCCCCCCCCTGAGACTTCCTGGGGTGGGGGTGCCCAGACACCCACATGCTTCAAGCATGCACAGGGGCAAGTGCTGTTGACTAGGCATAGATGAATGGATGGAAAAGTTTGATCATTAAAAGTTATTCGATCAGATTTCAATTAACATAGACATAACCACCATGTGGAGATTATAGTTTTCATTCTCTTATTTTTAATACAGAAAAAAATGGAGAAAAATTAAAAAGAGAGGAAATGAAAGAGAACATTAAAGAAAATCTAGGGTACAATTTTCAATGAAGAAAGGACAAGTCAAATCCAAATTTTTTCCACTTTATGGATGTATAGTTGACAAAAACTGTACTACTTAAGACAATGTGATTTGAGATACATATATATGGTGAAAT
>PVJO010018582.1:7500-36332 GCA_004026905.1 Hystrix cristata
AATTGTTTCATATTGAATGTATTTTGTTTTTCTATAAAAAGAATTAACTGAAATAATTGCCTTCCTACATAATGAACTGAACATATAAATGCCAGAAAAATATAGAATAGAGCAAACTATCCTTTGTCTTTATAGTTTAAGCAAATTCTAACTTATTCCAAAATGTATTCTGGTACAACTATGAATAAGTCATGCATTTCTGTCTTCTGTCATTCTAAAAGAGCCACTTTACAACCAGGAAATACCAGTGCTAACGAAGATAAGACCTACTCCCATCTTTTAAAATCTCTATTTGTGTGTACTGCTTTTTACTCACTGAACCATTTATAATTTTGGTTGATTTGCTTATAAATTACGTAAAAGTAATTTGAATCTTTTCACCAACACATTTGTTTTTCTTGCTGGAACTTCAAGCTATAAAGAAGTAATTTACATTTCTAGTAACTTTATTTGCCTTGGGTCTTCTACCAGAGAGCTGGGATAGCATAGAAAATAAGATGGAAAAGTATCAACCTGAAGGAAGCTCTCGATACTGGAGTCAGTTTTATGCTTTGTTCTAACTGTATGATGGTACTTGTGATAAAAATTAAGGATTTTATGAGAAAAAGAAAGTAACTAGCTCTTTTAAAGTCCTTCAAAACCCATCTGTGAAATGCTTATCCCAAGCAGAATTCTAGCATTTTCCCATAACAAATACGGTGTAGTAAACAGAAATCCAAATTTTGCCTTCAAGTTGCTCACAATCTAGTTCAAATCTCCTTGAAATATTAGGATAATGATTATATAACATGAAAGTCATGATTATACAATATGAATGATTTAAAGAAGAATCTAAAGAATCTAAGGAAAGAATCTAAGGAAAAGAATCTTAAGTAGATTGTTCTTGGATTTTGAGAAAAGCCAATTGGCCAAGCTTGATTGACCCAGCCTCAATCATTCCGATGGTGCACTCCCAACTAATTCTAATCTTTTAGAACAGTAAGAGTAGTTTCTGCAGAGGAAATGACTTTATTTTTCTTAGCAACACAATTACATTATTAAATGTTTTTGGAAACATTCAGTTCATTAAGAGGGAGACAAAGACAAATATCACTGAACTAAAATTGTTATTTCAGAACCACATGGTGTGAAATTGAAAACATGTATTGACTGAAAATTATAAATATACCAACTACTGAATGGAAAATATTATTTGCCCATAAAATGTAGTTTCTGCTAACTTAATGGGGCATTAGGAAATGATGTCACAAATGTCCAAAATGCTGTATGATAGTTTGTGTCCTTATATTATGTTACACATTATATAGAGACTAAGCAATGTGTTATGAGAGATGTAATGGTACAGAAGGGAAACGAATACAAGCTGCAGTTAGTAAGGAAGCATAAGGAAGTAGGAAGAAAAACAGGCATTTCAGTTTTACAAAAAGCTAGTCAATACCCTAGCTGCACATCTTTCCAGCTCTGTAAATTTCATTAATGTGCTCAACTTTTCTAAATCTCAAATTTCTTATTCATAAAATAGAACAATGACTTCTAATCCACACTTGACTTTTAGCAAGAATGAAGTAGCAAATAAATCACATGGTGCCATGTCTAAAGTATGTAAGCACTTGTATCATCTTTCTGTCATCACTTAATAGTAGTAACCATTTTTGTTCTGGAATCTCATAATGCAAATGTGCATATTACATTTGTCGATGAAGCACAATTTTTTTATCAATTTCCCATTAATTTTTTATGTGAGAGAATGGTTAGAATTGGACAGAAAACAAATAGACTTGACAATTTTTCAATTAGGTGTACTTTCCAAGAGTAATTAAAATCACTTTAGATTTAGTCAAGTTATGGAAATTTAAAAAGATTTATTCTGATCATTTACTCCTCAGAATTTATTTTAACAAAAGAACATTATTTTCTAACTGAAGTACTTTACTTCTACAAATAATTATTTCTTTATCCCTTTTGGGGTGTTTCAGTTTATTAAAGCTATGAACTTCTACAAAAATTCACATATATTTATTCTTAAAAATGTTACAACAGGTGACATTTTAAAATTCTTATTGTGCATCAGACAATATTAGGCAAAATAATGGCCTCACCAAACATGTCCAAACGCTTATCCCTGGCGCTTGTGAGTATGTTAGGTAACACTCAATAGGAAATCAAGGTTGCTAATCACCTGGTTTTAGAATTAAGAGATTATTCTAGATTATCTCCATGGACCAAATTTGATCACAAGGATCCATTAAATGTGCAACAGGGAAATAGAAGACTCAGAGTAAGGTGGTACAGAAGAAGCCACAGCAGGTATTGTTGCCTTGCAAGACAATACGGAGCCAGGGGCTAAGGAATGTCAGTCACCTCAGAAGCTAGAGAGGATACGAAAACACACTCTAGCAAGGAGCACAACCCACTGCTGCCTTCATTTTAGCCTACTCAGACACATTTCAGACTTCTGAACTACAGAACCATAAGATAACAAATTTATGCTGTTGAGGCCATTACATTTGTGGTAATTTGTTACAACAGTAATTGGAAACTGATACAAGTACTCTCCTAAATATTTAATATATATTGTCATTTATTTTTTAAAGCTATCATAATTTTAGGTTATTATCCTTATACATTCTTTTTTATGGATGGCAAAAAAAAAAAGAAAATGCAATAACTCGTCAAAGATTGCAAAGATTTAATAGTAAGAGATTTGAATTCTGCATTCTGGTCTCAGAGTCACCTTTCTTAAACACTACAAAACACTGCCAAATGCACTTCAGGTGGTCAACAGAGCTTCTAATGCTTATCTATAAATGCTAACAGTCTCGAACGTATTAGTGCCAATATTAAAAGAAATATTTTTGCCTTACCTTAAGCATTCATTTTATGGCTGAAACACATCTTGGACATATCAGGATGAGTTAATGTAAAATAGTGTTGGAATAAAGTGTTCTGTCAGTAAAAGAGTAATATGTTAGCTATTGGCAAAAATTTCAGATGCAGGAGGAAAAAGTATCTCTTGTACTCTTCTTTTTTCTTGCTTCTATTTCTGGTGATCTCTTTCTTTCTCTCTTTCCACCTCCCTTCTTACACACGCACACACACACACACACACACACACACATGCACACACTCAAATGCAAATGATAAGCAAACAAAACAGAAAACCCCTCACCAAGTGAAGGCCACAGAGAAGCCAACAATGGGAAGCAGAGAGGAGTTCAGGTAGACAGAGTCTGATGTGTCTGAGCTAATCAGCCAAGAAGCTGTATAGAACGTGCCTTCTACCATTCCTGACCTCTCACCAAGCAGTATTGGCTCTCCTCATCTGATACTTGAACATTTTTCTTCTATTTCAACTGTCAGAAATCTGAAGAAAGATGGGTAAAAAGAAACTCGGAACATTTATAAGAGCCTTTTAAGATAGTCAAACATTTCCCTTGCGTACATAGTGCTACATTTTTTTTAGAAAGAGAAGAAAGGGAGTGGCTACTTCTTTTGCACTATCATCCCCCACCTTAATGATTTCTTATCGTCTACTCCAAGACTTTAATGTCGACTCTCATCATCATTTTTAAAAAAGGGAGCTTTCTTTGTTACTGTGTGAAGTTTCATAATTCTAAAAATATCATTCTTATCTATCATATATATAAACTTTATTACAGTAGTGGAAGAAACATATTATGTTCAGCAATTGTGCTGAAATAAAGCAATAGAACGTGGCTAAACGCACCAAAAATTAAGTTGTATACCTGGGGTTTCAATTCCCAAGTGATGGCGGAAACATCTTGCTTCGAGGGAGCAAACCCAATTATCAGTCGGATGACACTGCCGGCTAAATGGAGACAGGCACACTGTGCTGGTGAACTAAAATGCCACCATCTCTCACTGGAGAGAGACTATCTGCTTGCCCTCTGCCTGTGAATGTGTTTTATTAAAATCATTTCTCTACACCACAAGTCAGTGACAGGTGCTAACCAAGTCAGTTACATCTTAGAGAGAATGCTTCTAAATGGCAGTATCATAAGAAACTCAAAATGCACATAATATCCAACACAAATCCCAAATCCTACACTAAATTATTAAGTTATAAAAGGCAGTTTTATTATATTCTACATACTACATTCTTTTTGGTCTATCTTTCCCCCAAAGACTACTAGACACACACACATACACACTCATACACACTATTTCATAGATAATAGATATCTATTTCAGATGCTTTTTCAATTTCTAGCTAGGGAAAATTGCTCTCAGGAAAAAAATGCCAAACTCAGATTGCATCATTTATAACATTTAGCACGATTAATTTATGACTTCTAGTAGTGTTTGTATTTTGCCTTTAAAGGGGAGTGTGGTTGAAAGGAATTGATATATATTGGTGAGATTTCAGAAATCAAATGCAGGTGAGTCCTTTTTTGGTACAATAGTTTACTTCCCTGTGACTCTGAAATCAATATTCTGTGTTTTTGAAGCAAACATAATTATGTTTCCTGAAGCTCTATGAATCATGTCGCCTCTGTCCTTTGACCCATGATTCTAAAGTACATTTTGAGCAGAACTGAGTATCTCAAGACATATTTAAAATACACTACATATTTTCTTTTTTGGGGGGGCTGGGTATCAAACTCAGGGCCTTCTGCTTGCTAGGCAAATGCACTACCACTTAAGCTAAATCCCCAAACCCACAACATATTTTCTTGAGCAGCAAGGTGTTATAAAAATACCTCATGTCTATAGAAATTATCCATTAGGCAGGTAGAAGAGGGTATTGTCTTGTCAATAAACATAACAAAGGTCAAATTTAGGGTGAGAAGACTTCCAAATTCATAGAAGAACATATAAAACATATACAGATCAAATGAGAGCATGCACTTAAAAAAATAAAAAATTCACGTGTTTAAATATAAAAAGTCATATTTCTTAGCATATAGGATATAGCTCTTCATTTATTGTAAAGGGTTAGAAGATCTAACAGCAGTATATACGTCACAATCTGTGTTGATCTTTTAAAGCCAACAAAGTTATTTTTTGAATTAAATACTGTTTTCATTTTAATCCAGCAATTCTCATTTCTAACTATGTCACAAAGGGGCTTATATTATTGAATAGAACATAGTGACTGAAGAAACCACAAAATTAGTTTTTAAATTTCTTAACAAATCCTTATTAGGTTTCTTTAAACCTTAATTTATTTCAGGCTAAGGTTTTATAAGCACCTACCAATTTATACTTATCCTTGTAAGAATAGAAATTGATTTTCCGATAGAGGCGTTTGCTTACTCCAGGGAATAGACACAGATTAGAAAGAAAGTTGCTGTAAATGCTGTTTTGTAATCCTTCAATTTTATTTCACTCTTCACATTAATTATAAATTGAAGGACCACATGGGAAAATGTGACCACAAGAACAAGTCTAATCAAACTTAGTTTTCAGAAACAAAAATTATTTTTTTCTGAGTAAAATAATGAATTTCATGGATAATTATGAATTAGAATTATGGGATTATTAATTTTAATAGGCCATTTGAGAGTCTTTAAGATTTTAAAATGTAGAAAAAACACCAACAGTTGGTGATTTCTCTGATGTACCAAGGATTGTGCTCTGTACAAATTCAATCCAACTACTCTTAGAGTTCTACTTCAGCAACACACCTTTCTCTATATCGCTCATCAAAAACCACAAGGCAATCTGGAGTACTCTTGCCTTTTCCCATGAATTTAGAAAAACTATCATTTTAAAATATAAAACAGACTAAAGAAGAATCTGTTGTTTAATAATAGATTATACTAACATGACAGATGAATAATTGAAGATGAAATTTAATGTTTATTATTGTTCAAGCTGATAAAATCTTTACAAAGCACATAAGCTGGCAGAGCTCATGATTTATTTTATGATAACTATTCTAATAATCTATTTCTTAGTAAAATAATATAATAATAAATGTATTGAACCAATATTAAAGTCATGACAAATAATTTTTTTTTTTTTTGTGGTGCCGGGGATCGAACTCAGGCCCTTGTGCTTACAAGGCAAGCACTCTAATCACTGAGCTAAATCCCCAGTCCCTGACAAATAATTTTTTAAAGAAAATATTCACGTTCTTCTTTAGGAACATAAACTAACCATATATGTAAGCAAAGTGAGCTAAAAATTGATGCTGTGATAGGTGTCATTCCCTGACATACAGCAAATGGAAGTTATGTATTAACTGAAAATAAGGATATTTAGATAAATAACTATCATAGTATACATATTTATGTATACACGTATATGCATGTGTGTGTGTGTCTGTGTGTGTACATCTAGGTACACATATGTATACATATATATTTTATTTAAGGTTAAATCAGACAAATTAATTTCCCAACCAATGGTCTTGGATACTTCATTAGCACTAATGGAAGGTTTAGAGTGCCACCCTCTCCACCCTCTCCCTGTTACGAATCAGCAGAAGAAAGTGAAATAGTACAGTACTTAATCTCTTTGACCCAAACAATGAGTTTACCTTATTTATTTTTCACAGTGATCACAACATTATTTAGGGTCTGTTGGTAACACAGCAATTTTGCATACAGATTTTTTATTCAGAGTTAATCTCCTTTACTGAACTAAAAAGCAGGAAGCAAACTTGTTTGGGTTTATCATTATATTCTAGTGACTTCAAGGCTTCTAGTCAAGTAGGTGTGAAATTAATGTATGTTGTACCAACAAAGAATTAAGAAAACATGCATGTGTTTCATAAAATGTCAGCTGTTAAAGTCATATATTTATTCTGTTCCACAGACAATGTGTATTTGGTGGTCTGGCTTTAAATTCTGAGTTCTTTCCATTGTTTATGTTACTATTATAGAAGAGAAATACACAAACAGCAAATGATTAACATCTAATGATGGGTGAGAAATAGGGGAAAGAAGTTCTGGATATGGTGACCATACTAACTAAACTAATTAATTAAAGGATAATGAAAGAACACCATCAAAACAGATGCAAATTTTCCTCGAACTGGGAAACTTTTCTACATCATAATCTGAAATACAGTTTTCAATATCCTATAACCTGAGATATAATTTCCAAGGCTGTCTCTAAGTACTGAGAGAGAATCAAAACCTTCGGGTGGCAGGGATGAAGCTAGGGAGGAGCTCCAATCCACATATACTGTGGGAGGGCCCATCACTTAGGTGAAAGGTCTTCGCAAGCTAAAACTGAGGCTGTCTGCATAATTTAAATTCTCAATACTTAACTTTTAACTATTTGCATGTGAGGAATTTCTGTCTAATGAGGCTTAGGTAAAGAAATTAGTTCTATTGAGAAGGGTATACAAACATTGTTGACTGGAGCGCTGAACCTTTTGCACCATTTCCTTAACTCTTAACTCAAGGGTAAGAACTGTTGTCTGGAGACAGAATAGCTCTGATACTTGAATCTGCCTGTGTTTCCCCATTCCATTCATATGTATGGCTCTTCTTGG
This sequence comes from Hystrix cristata, assembly GCA_004026905.1. Taxonomy (NCBI): domain Eukaryota; kingdom Metazoa; phylum Chordata; class Mammalia; order Rodentia; family Hystricidae; genus Hystrix; species Hystrix cristata. Next base: position 14,969 of record PVJO010018582.1, read on the forward strand.
TCTCTAGCCCCAGATCATACCACAGAATGATTCTGAAAGGTAGCTTAATCAAAACACTTTGATAAGCCATCAAAGTCTGAGATTGTCTTTTACTAACATTCAGTAGAACACACTGCTGCATAGTAAAAACTGATAGCTCAAAAGCCAATTGATGTCGCAGACAGTGCTAAAGTGGTTCATGAATTTGAAATGACAACAGATGCTTTGAAAAGGAAAGCCGGCTGGATTTTGATTGAACATGCTAATTTTCAAAAGAATCGTTCCCTAGCTCAATTTTGCACAGTGCAACCTGTTAAGACTATTTGGAAATCACAGGAGCTGGTGGTAAAATAATATCGAGTTCAATTATCCATTACCAGAGGAAGAGATGCCAGCATTTCTTTGGTCCCCATGCAGGCTAATTTGAATACACAATACAAAAGGGGAGTAGTAAGATGGCTCAGAGAACAAGAGGCCATGTGCTCAGGGAACTGTCGGGGTGAATAAGTGACAGAATTTGGGGATATATTCCTGCTAATTTGCTTTTGCTTTGAGATTGAAGTTTTAATTTCTACCACTTGAGAAAAGAGAGTTAAACAAACAGTCTGTGTCCTTAAGGCAAGATTAAATTGAAACTTTTATCATGGGGATCCATAAAGGATGAGATTAAGAATTCTCATCAGTCAGTTAACTTTAGAAAATATTTAAGTGTAGGATTTCATGGCAGAGATGTTTCTTTAGAACTAAGCTTCTCTTAGCTACAAAAAACTAAATGTAGACATCTATGACTTACTGAATTGATTAACAAATTGGTAGCAGTTTTCAACCTCCCTTTGCACAAATACTTTAGAAATACTCCTGGTAAAATTAATAAGATAGAACACCCCTAAAAACTGTTTCAAGGGGCTGGGGATTTAGCTCAGTGATTAGAGTGCTTGCCTTGCAAGCACAAGGGCCTGAGTTCGATCCCCGGAACCACAAAAAAAAAAAAAAAAAAAACCTGTACCAAAACTGTGATATGAGTGTTGGCTCTTGTCTTAGGCACTTTCCCATCACTGGGACAAAATCTTTGATGCCTGCAACTTACAGGAGAAGGAGTTTATTTTGGCTCACAGCTGTAGGGGGTTCAGTTCATGATTCTGTCTATGGCTCCAAGGCAGAACTGGTATGGCAGAAAGTGATGGAGGAAAGCTGCTCAACTCACACCAGTCAGAAAGCAGAGACAGAGCAAGAACCAAGACAAGAAATACACCCTCTAAAGGCATGCCTCCTGCTCTCTGGCTCTTCCAACTGGGCTCCAGCTAAATTGAGAGATAACCCCATCACTGGATTAATCCACTGATGAGTGTAGTGCCACCATCATTCCTTCACCTTCTAAAACCCTTACATCTGTATACATAAGACTTTTGGGGGACATTCTAGATGTAATCCAAAACCGAGGTAAACACATATACTCTTTATCTAAACCATAACACCCTCTAAATATTTTCTAGCAGTTTAGTATTTCTTCAATAGTTAACTTTTCTAAGGTTCTTCTATGGATGCAGAGTTTGTGTAAATTTAGCATTAGTCAAGGCTGGGATCAGAAGGAGGTGGATGAGGAATTCACTTTGGGAGCAAAATTACAAGATGCCAGAAAAGCATAGAATAAAGGTCAATGATACTTACTGAAAAAAAAAAAAAAAAGATGAGTAACATAGCAAAATTTTAAACTAACACAGGATGCTATTTGCTTTCTGGTCTTGCATTGCTATGTGGTGAGGGTAGGCATTTCCCTTCAGGCTCCTCTTTTCAGACCCCAGAGACACTGCACACTCCTATCCTCAGATTCCTCGCCAAGCTGGAATTGTGCAGGTTGACAATGACATCTGACCAGATTTAGAAATCACAGGACTTACATTTTTTAGTATAAAAATAAAAGGCTTTTGTAGAAGCTTTTAGTATTATTAACACTTGGTTAGAATAAATGGGAGGAAATTTTATAGATGAATATAAGGGTATACACATTTTCCATTTGTTGTAGGGCACATCAAAATGTGAGAATAAAGATAAATTGAAACAGCAAATAGTTATTCTTTTTTCATTAGGGGATATCATAGTTCTACAGTTGATTATTTTTTTTTTCCTCTACTACCTAATTTATATTAAGTTCTTGGAAATAAAATTAAATACTCTTTCCTCAGATAAAAAGATTTTGTGTTATAAACTTAGTAATATTGTTTCTGATTGACTAGCCGTCAGAAAGTTTAGAAAGAACTAAAGAATTTCATTTCTATTCTGAACCAAAAGATCCAGCTTAGAAAGCTGCCTGTAGAGGAGCTTAAGGGAGATTTACCTGAAATATTTTTTGACTTTTAAAGCCTTCTTAGTGGGTCACTGAAATTCCATTTTAGTACAGACTATAGGCTTCTTAAATAACAATGGCTGAGGTATCCCATCTAATTGGCTACTTAGACAGCTGAGGTCATGAATATCAGCCAAGGTGGCAGCTATCTTACAAATGCATCAACTGGGAAAGTAGGACTAAGAGAATCATTAAATAATGGTCAGAGTTGTCTTTAAAAATATAGTAATAGAGGGTCTGGGGATTTAGCTCAGTGATTGGAGTGCTTGCCTTGCAAGCACAAGGTCCTGAGTTCGATCCCCGGCACCACCAAAAAAAAAAAAAAGAAAGAAAAAATATAGTAATAGAAATCTAATCTCAGATGTGTCATTTGGCTATTTTCTTATTAATTCTAAAAATATAACATCTTATCATATGTCTCTAATTCAAGAAAAATAAATGCTCTTTGTTCTTTTTTTAAGTCCTAAAATTTTTATAATAAAAACATTTAGACTATCCCATATATATATATATATATATATATATATATATATATATATATATATATTTGTATATACAAATGCCTGCTTCGTTCAGTGGTCAGTTTGAATGTCAATAACATTTTATTTATTTTATTATTGTATTTACTTGTTGATTGATTTTTTGAGACAGACTCACAATATCTTCCAAGCTATTACGAGGTTGGCCAGGCTGGTCTTAAATATTTGGATTCAGTCCATTCTCCTGCTTCAGCCTACCAAGTAGCTGGGGATACAGGCATGTGCTACCACAACTGCCTGAAAGTCAATGAAATTTTAGATGTCACATATATCAAATTCTATATGTAAGTGAGATTATAAAAATAAGAAAATTCATGTGATATCATTCTAGCGCCTTCTTAATTTTCTTGTTCTTCTTCTTCCTTCTCATTTTCCTTCTGCCTCATTCTTTTCTCTACTTCTCTTTACCTTCTCCTCCTCTTTGTTTTTATCTTTCTCCTCCTTCTCATTATTTTAATTTGTAACATTTTGTTATTAATCTAGACTAACCAGAAAATATATCTAAGTCAGCACAACAAGAAGATGTTCTGAGTGTTGAAAAAGCATTAGCTAGTAGCAAATAATAGAAGACGTTAAGCCCAAGTTTGCAGTAAAAGAGATGTGAAGTAGAGTTACAAGTTTTAAGATGTAAGTTACCTTTTAATTGATTTGGTTATGTGAATAAAGACTGCAAAATGGCAGGTTTTGTGGATTTAGCTTTAAATGTCAATGCATGGAACATGAGAAAAGAATCTTCAACAATTTAAAGGAACACTTTCTGAGAAGTCCTTTGCTGCATCTCCCATGGTACTGCACAATAAATGTGTGTATACATGTGCATACACATATAAACATATATGTACATATATATACATAGATTAAAGACATACATGAGTATCTTATTAAAAATATATGTGTATGTCTTATTAACGATATATATATATATATATATATACATTATACACATATATATGTTCCAGCAAAGGGTTAAAGCTCAGAGAGAGACTAAGCGCCACTCAGAGAGTTGGAGAACTCATGTTTATTCACATCGACAGACCCAAGGGAGTTTCAACTTTGAAAACTTGGGCCCAGAATGAACAAAGGGAGCAGAATTTATATGTGAAACCCTGTCCCATTAAGATTTTAGGTTACAAACTAAATTCATTGATTGGATACATAACTTTTCATCTTATTTGAATACAGGCATTAGTTGATTACATTGGTTACAACTTTGCCTTTACATTGGTTACAACTTTGCCTACTTTGCCTAAGAATGTAGCTCCCTCACTTTTCAGGGATGCCTGCTGTGTCCATTTGGTTAATCCTGTTGTTTATCTTTACTTTTCTTACAAGGGAGGGCTCAAAGGTCAGCCATCTTTATTATAGCCCTTACTGGTTGTCATGGAAACATGGGGCCTGCCAGTCTGTAGTTGTCTGTGGTCTCCTGAATTTATGGCAGGGGGGTCCTGCCACATCATACGATTTTACAACATCCCATTTCAATAGTCTCCTTGTTCCCTGTATAAGGAGAGAATTTGAAAGTTTCTAGTTTAAGCTTCCCACAGTAGGACTTAGAACACAGAGACAGTTTCTAGTTTCCAACACCTTTGTGATACATCAGACAAGGAACAAAGCGTAGTGGAGTGATGTAACACCTATTACATGCTAATGATAATCTACCCCTATCAGTGGGTGAAGGGAAGGGACAGTAATCCCGGTGCGACTGCAGGCGCCCTAAGCGGGTGGGAAAGTGTCATGGGCCTGTTACCACTCAGGGCAGCTGCAATCCCTGAGAACAGGACTAACAAATGAGTGGGGGTTACAAAGCAGGCTTACAGAAGCAGACCAAAGCACAAGTTATTTGGATAAAATTTCAGTTTTCCCACATATACATATATATCTTTATTGTGTGTGTGTGTGTGTGTGTGTGTCTTTAAGCAGAACTTTTTTTCCTTTTCAAGAAGTTTTATAGGCAATAAAAAAACATAATTGACTATTTAGCACGTTATCTGATGAAAAAAATTAAAATTTTTAAAAATTCATTTGCCAATATTCTACATCATGCTCTGGAAATCATGGTATTTTAAATTGTAGATACTGGTTCTCAGCATAAAAATGCACATATTTTTGGAAGAGATTAGTTTTGGAAGAGATTTTGGGTCATTTGTTTTTCTTTCTCAGCAAATAGGAGAAATGAGAAAGAAGGCAGTAACAGATAAGTAAATTTCATGATTAGCAAGAGAAAGAGAGTAAAAGCAAGACAAAAGAAACACTGCAAAGACCTGACAGCATAAATATTCTAAACTTTACACTTGTTTTCAACATCATAATTTTGGCTTTAATATACACGTATAGTGAGTTATTACAGGTGAATGGCACGAATATAGACTAACCCCAAACTTTCAGGAATACGAAACTAAAGGGAAAACTTCCAAACATGTTTGTCTTAAACAGGATTCTCTTCTTTTTCCGCCGGTCTTAGGTGAAAACCTACTGCTGGCTAGACATCAAGAGTACAACTGCTCTTTTGTGAACGTCTCCATTACCTACTCCAACAAATATATTCAAGAAAAAGCACATGTGTCCACATTTCTCTCCTTTCTTTTATGCAGAGAAAATCAAGCTTTGTTATTTAGTCAAGGAAGTATAATTTCTACTTTTCCCCTTAGAAGAAATGAGAACACTAACATTTCTACATTTCTGTCTCTCTTTCTCTCTCTCCTCTCTCCACATACTGCAGGTTTAAATTGTCAGAATTCATCACTTCTATGTCCACATTCAGTCACTCTTTTCTTTCCCAACATACAGAAGCCAGATATTCTTGTAAATATTATCAAATTACATTTAATGTCTTGGATGGCTTCTTATTCCTTCACTAAATAAGTATCAAACTCTACTTGTATGCTAAGCATTTGTGTTATAAACTGTAATGAACAAAACATAGTCCCTGCCTCCCTGGAGATGATATGCTTCATGATTTCGTTTTTTCTTGATACCAACTAAGAATAATTAGCTATAAAATAGTAATGATAATCTCGTCTGAAAGGCCAAAGAACAGTAATTTAGATGTCTCAGTATTTTAAGCAGTTGACAAACACTGGAAAATTTACCTAGCAATTGATTCTTGCATTTGTGACAACAGAAACATGAAAAATCAAAAGCTAAAACAAGGTTTCAAAAAAAAAGTTACTGGACCTTTAATTCTACCTGCCCTAGATATACTGCACCCCAAGGCTCCTTGTTTGCAATTGTAATGTGGTTCTATTTAAATGTTTAGTTATTATTTTTATTCAGTTCCACTGACAAGTCAATATTGATTTCGTACCCATGTGGATCTCATAAACAGATTTCATTTTGTGTCAGTCTTATGCAAAAACCTACTGCTGGCTAGACATCAAGAGTACAATTGCTCTTTTGTGAACAAAAACTCTTTTTTGTACACAAAACTTGACACTTTGCAAGAAAAGCACCCAACCCAGTTACCTTACTTCTCTCAAAATATAGGAGTGGCAGGGGACAGAGGGAAGTCATCTCATTAAAAAATTATAAATATCTTAGTTTGTGGTTAACAGTGCACAGCCACATAAGAAAAGTGTATTTGGCTGAGCCGTGACTGTAAGCAGGTTTATCTCAGGGGCAAATGCATCTGAAAACAGACAGCTAACTTGGCTCTTCCCAGTGACAGAGAGACTCCTTTGAGGCCCTGAGTTCACGCTGAGTGATTTCCAATTAACCCATTTCAATAAATGAGTGTTTTCCCCTGTTCACAGGAGAGCCAGCCTTTCATGTCACATTTTCTTTTCACAAGACTCCTTTCACTTTGGTCCCTGTGTAGGTATCTCATTTCACCTTTCCCATCTATCAGTACATGTCATGCATTTCATTATATATATTCAAGAATCAACTGGCAATTGTTAAGAAATAATTACAGAAATAAAATATACAAATAATAAAATGTGTCAGATAAGCAGAATTAATAGACGGGTAATAATTTGGAAAGTATTTTTAATATGTTGCCAAAGTTTAAATCTTTGGTCAATAAATTGTTCTTATATCAACAAGAAATGTTCTAGCACCAATTACAAGAAATAATGAACAAAGGATGAAAGTAGACAGCTGCTAGACGAGGAAACACATGAGGATACCAGTAAAGGATAATTTTTGTTCTGCATAATGATCAATAAATGCAATTATTAAAAAGCAGTAAAATACATTATACTGCCTTTGTGTTAAAAACAACAACGGAACTCCAGTAGTGTAAAACCATGAGGATTTATTTCTTCTTCTTGTGAGCTCTTGTTCGTGGATTAGGCCAGGACTCCACTCAATACTGTCATGTCTACAGACCACACCAAGAGCACACAGAAACTATACAACTGGTCAGTAAAGACAGAAAAAAAAAAAAATACCAGAGCTCTACTGTGACTCTTCCTGCATACTCATGCCCTACTTCAGAGGTTGCTTCTGCTCACAATTCATTTGGCAGAACTGGGCAAATGGCCATAGCCAACCACAGACCTCCAGTCCTCCCCCTTCCCTGTCAGAGGGTATACCCCACGAGCAATCGAGGGTACAGCCATGGTCTACCCTGTTTAAAACGGTGCTCCTGTTATGGTTTGTGTCTAGATGTCCCCCCAAAGCCTCACGTGGTAAGAGGTAGCTGGATCTAGAGTGTGTGATTGCTAAATTAGTCTACTGATTGCTTTGGCATGGTTCTTCTGGGATCAAGGATGTGACGCTAGGATTAAGGGTATTAGGATTAAGGATGGGAGTGCTACACATCCTAAAACCAGGCAGCCTGGATAAAATATAAAATACAGGAAGAAGCTAGTTAGCCCCCTTGCTTGCATTCCTTGCTTACCTGGCAGTGTTCTGCCTGTCTGCCATGACATCCTACCTCGGACCCAGCTGATTGTGGACTGAAACCTCTACAAACTGTGAGCGAAATAACCCTTTCTTCCCCTAACTTTGGGTGTTGGGTATTTTGTCCCAGCAATGAGAGAAAAGTAACTAAAACAGCTCCTAAAACCCAGACCACTACCTGGTGCATAGTAGTTGCTCACTGAAGAGTCATTAAAAGAATGAGGAATGAATTTTATAAAATCTGTCAAATTCAGTTTTTTAAAAATAATGATAATTCCAATTGTTAGAAAGGATGAAATAGTATGGATATTTCTATACACTGCTAATGTAAGCTCACACAACTACTATGGAAATCATTATGGAGATTCCTCAAAAAAAACTAGAAATAGAAATTTTACTTGACTTGATATACATCTTCTGGGTATCTTTCCAAAAGATTTAATAACATCGTAGTACAGAAATAAATGCATACTTATGTTTATAGTGGTATAACTCATAAGAACTTTATCTTGGAAGCAGCTTATATGCCCACAAACCGATGAAAAGATAAAGAAAAAGTAGCATATATAAATAATGGAATACTACTCGGTCATAAAGAAGAAAACATTTGAGTCACTTGTAGGAAAATGGATATACCTTAAAATAGTAATACAGTATGAAATAAACCAGGCATAGGTGGTTAAATACCTCATGGTTTGTCTTATATAAGAAACTCAAAATATAGATAATTTGAACTGAAAAATAAAGGACAAATGACAGGAAACAACTCAGTAGACTTAGAGATGGGAAGGGACCTGAGCACGGGGAAAGATGGGAGAGGTGAGAAAGAGGAGGAAACAGGATTAATATGTAATATGCATATGTACCAATTTCCCAAGATGAATGCTATTATTGTATATTACAAAATATACTGATAAAAAATAGAAATAAAGATACACAAATTTAGATTTACTTTTTACGGATATCAATTTATAAATATGTAGTGAGACTACTGAGAGGTTCGGACACTTTGTTAAAGAGGGTGGTCTTCTAAGAATCTACCAAACTCAGCTGTAGATGACACTGGGCACAGGTGATATTTACTGGTGTTGCAGCCAGTAACAGTTACGGTCTGGTTTGGGGGTCACTGTTAAGCCATAGCTACAGACAATAAATCTTTTTAACAGTTTCATAGAGTTTTTGTTCATTTGTTTGTTTTCATCTTCCATTCATACATTTGGGACAGTCACAGGTTTTGTTTTGACTTTCTTGGCCTAAAATCTCCCAAGGAAGTCAGAAGAAACAAGCCCAGTTCAATGTACTAAGCACTTTAGCACCATAACAATAGAGAACCACAGTCATTTTATCACCCAACCACTTCCCTCCAGCTCCAGCTTAATAACAACGACAGTGACGAGACAGGACATTGCTGCTGACTGCCTATGACTGGTGTTTCGTTTCTCACCAGTGTGCAATGCATCCTCTTCCCAATCCTTCTCACGTGAAAAACCTACTTTCAAATGCTTGTCCAATATTTTATTTGGTGTTGTTGTTACTTATAGAATAATATATTTAGCGTAGATAGGATGTAATCTTTTGGGTAAATTTATGTGCTGAATGTGTAAATGCAAACATGATTGATTTGGTGCAGTCTTTTCAGGAGCGCCATCACACAGGACTCTCCGATGGTTATTTGGACGATCAAGGAAGAATCACACTCCCCCAGCATTTTATTATGTCTTGTACATACTTCTTTTTTATTGATAACAGTTTTCTGACAATGAACTCCTATCGCTTTGGTCTGAATGTAGAGCAAGAAACAAAGAAGGTACAGAGGAGGGAAAAAACAGACATTAAACAAATACTTTCAATTCAAAAATCAATCTTAGGAAATGTGTACTATATTATAAAACACTACAAGTGACCCAAGATAAGTTCTTCACCTAGTTTTGGAAAAAAACTGGATGCTTTCTGAAACAGTGGTTTTAAAGTAATCTGAGATAGGAAACATACACCTCAAAAAGACTAATAAAATTGAGCTACACTTTACCATTTTTTCCCCTTTCCTCTTACTTTTCTTTTAACCTTCTTTATCCCCCTTTTCCCTATCTAGTTCTCTCTTTTGAATACTATCTCTCTCTTTTTTTTAAAACATAATATCTATTCTACCCCTTTGCCCTTATTTACACTTATGGTTTCTCATATCAGAGATACAATTTCATGTGTACTAATAAGTGTCTGATTTATTTCACTTAATAGTATGTTCTCAAGGAACATCCATTTACATACAAATGACTCTAGTTTATCCTTTTTTATGGCAGTGTATCATTATGTATACAATGTACCAATACATGTTCTTGGTAAAAATAAAAAATTAAAAAAAAAAAGACTAATAAAATTGAAAAAAATCGTTAACCAGACTGATCAGGAAGAAATAAAGATAACATAAAGCAATTGATTTTTGTAGGAAATTATTTTTTTCTTTTAAATAACTTTATTCTGTAGGGTAATTTAACAAATTTCACGTCAAATTTATAAAATATAAATTGTTTCTCTACATGTATACCTATAGATATATTTTAATTTATTAAACAAACACTTTTTTGACAAATATTTGCCAAATATAAAAATCACCGGGACTAGGGGCTGAGGATTTAGCTCAGTGGTTAGAGCGCTTGCTTTGCAAGCACAAGGCCCCACGTTCGATCCCTAGAACCAAAATAAATCGCCAAGACTTTAGAAAAAAGGAAGAAAGTTTTCCACAATGCATACAAAACATACAAAATGGATACATAAAACTGGACTCCAAGGTTTTTTTATTTGCCTCTTATTTTAAGCAAGAGAAGTATAACATTTTGAATATGTCTAAATGCATAGACACATGAATGTACCTATATATTTATGTTTATATAGATCTATATACAACTATATGTTTCATATATAGATAACATACAATAAAAAAGTGTATATACATATATATGAAATTATCTATGACCTATCTAGCATCTATCTGTCTAGCATCTATCTATCTAGCATCTATCTGTCATCTACCTATCATTTGGTGGAAGTCTCTGACCATAAAAAGATAAAATTCTATTTGACTGAAATCCTCATTTTATAAACTCTAATAGCCAAAAGCCCATTCTATATTTGCAAGCCTTCGTTCCTTAATTTTTAACTTGCCTGTATCCTCCTGCTCCGACAGCCAGACCAGACTCTTTGTCATGTACAGAGCGGCACACTACATAAGCCACATTTTTGTCTGTGTTTTCCTTGGACTTAGCTGAACAGGAAGGGTGATGAGAAGTCATCCTTCACTTGATCTTTTCCCGACCCAGCACATCTCTTCCTTTCTCTCTCTTTCCTCTAAAGGGAAAATTAATTTCTCCTATGAAAGTCCAAACTTGGCACTACCTAATGCCCAAGTTATGCTAATCTTTTTTCTCATAGAAGTGACTCTTGTCCATCTTGACCCAATGAAAGGTGGGAATTTTAAAGAGGTAAAAGTCTTACAGTTACAATAAATTGTTGTTACTTGATTTAAAACATGCTTGTGAATAAGATCATATGTGGGTATAATAATATCCATGTTTTATAGACTATCAAAAATAACAGATCCTAACCTGAACTATGAAATTTTGAGCTCCTTTTCCTGGCTCTTTCTGCCATGTCTTTTCCACCACAATTAGTGACAACAATATGCATGATGCCACTCAGCCAACAGACACCTCTTTCTCCTTCATACTCTGTATTCAATAAAAGAGCAAGTCCTGTCAGCCTCATCATACACATACATCCCTCACCTATGGATTCCTAAGTATCACTGGAACCACTCTGCGATGGAGCATGCTTATTTCTACCTTACAGAGGCATTTAAACTGATAACCAGAGAGATGTCTTGCGCATATGTATCAGATTGCATCCTGCTCAGCTTATCTCCCAATAATTTTCATTGTTCTGCCGAAGGCCCGTATGTTAAGACATTGATCCCCAGCCTGCGTTGCTATGGGGCAGCAGGCGAACCTCCGGGAGGCGGGGCCTGCGGGAGGAAGTTGTGCCCCTGGAAGGAACATTCGCACCTTAACCTCTTCTGCTTTTCCACATGAGGTGGCAGCGTTGCTCCACTGTGTGCTCTGCTCTGTGCCGTCCTGCCTCACCACAGACCCAGGAGCAACAGGGCCGGCCAAAGTGGACTGAAACCCCGAAACTGGGAGGCAAAATACACATCTTATAAATTGATTATCTCCAGTAAGTACTTTGTGGAAAGCTAACACCCCTTACCTCACCACGTCCAGCCAGGTCGGACATGCCTCCTGCTGACAACTGAAGCAAGCGCCAGTCACCCGCCAGACATGCGGCTCACTGAGGCCTTAGAGCCTCGGCATTACTTATGCTCCTTCTACACAAAGTATAGTTCCCATTATCTTCATCTGACAGACTCAGTGAAGCATCATTTCTCAGAGGTTTTAATCTATTTATTTACCTCATTTTTAATTGTCCATTTTATGGCATACAGTGTGATCATTAAACACATGATCGATTCAGGATAATTACCATGTTCTTGCTCTAGATCACTTATAAATTCTTTGTGTTGGGAAACTTTGAACTCCTTCTTCTTAGTCTTATAAATAAATATTATATTGCTGTAAATTGTCATCTTACTGTACTATAGAACATTGGGACACATTCCAACTATCTAGTCATAATTTGATACCCATTATCCAACATCCATTTCTGCTTACCCTTTTTAACTTCTAGTGACCATATTCTGCTATCTACTTTCATGAAATCAACTGTTGTGCCTCTCACATATGGGAAACATGTGGCATTTGTCTTTCTATCCTTGGCTTGTTGCACTTAACATAATGTCTTCCTGTTTTACCAAGTTCCTAAAAATGAAAAAGCTTCTTTATTTTTATAGTTAAGTAATATTCCACTGTGAATATTTATGACATTGCCTTTGTCCATTCATTCGTGGTGGTTAATTCCATATCTTGGTTTTTATGAATAGCGATACAATAAGCACGGCAGTGCAGGCATCTCAATGTGCTGATTTTGCTTCCTTATAATACATGCCCAGTAGTTGCAGAAATTTTTGACCAGGGATGTTAACATGCCTATACCTTGTCCTAATCTTACTTATTATGCCATCTAGGGCAATTTTCATTAATTAAAATGAATTTTAATTTCATTTGTTTATTAATACATATCTTCCCTGACTAGAATATAAGATTCATAGATTCAGAATCTTTTCTCTTTCATTGTGTCCAAACAGTCACTTTCACATAATTGCCACACGGTAAATATTTTCAAATAAAATAAATGAAAAAATGTTCATGATCAGAGTTATATTATATCATCATGATGGATAATGAGCTAAACAAGCCACTGGTATATTTTAAAGATGAAAAGAAATTGAGAGAGCAATTATAGGCTTTACCAAAAGGTTATAAAAAAGCAAATATCAGTCACATAAATTCAGTCGTCCTTCAGGCCTTTCTCCCTTCTAGTCTTGTTACTTTCTTGTGATAGATAACATTACTATCTAGATTTTAAATTATCTAGGGAAGGGATTACTTGAGTTTTGAATAACTGATGCATTTTTGATAGCTAAGCTCGGGCAACTGACTCAATTCTACTTTCTTCATAAAAATCAAGCAGAGAGAAAGAAGAGAGAGAGAACCAGAAATTACAAAAAAGTATGTGAAAGAGGTCATTAGGGAATTGTTCTGGTAAACAGCTGAGAATCAGCTAAACTTAGCTCTATTTGAGAAGACACATCGTAGAATGGTTAATTTGAACCAAGCTAAGACATGCAGATATTTATAGTTTTTATACAAAAGAGGACATTCTGCATCTATTAAGTTAATTGAACAAAATGGAAGGGTGTATTTTATGTCAACTTGGCCAGTTGAAAGAGTTCAGCAATGGAAGATTATCAGTTCACTGAAATAAAGTTTACTTAGGGATGATGAAATAAACTTCAATACTGATTTATGAAGAGGCTTTGAAAGGGAAAATTCTCTGTAAATATGTGTACTCAATGGGCCATCAATAACTGTGGCCTTCTTGCTTCATTTGTCCTAATTTTATCCTACGAGTCTAAAAATAAATATTAGATGCCTAGGGAAATATAAACATGTCATTCTAATAAACCTCTTTGCAGTTCTCATTAAAAAAAAAATCTTAAGCACCTACTTGCTATTTTTTACCTTAAGTATGTTTATATTTTATATGCATCTCTTAGCAAATTTTTTAGAAATATATTTTTAGATTGACAACTGGAACATTTATTTCCTACACTTAGTACAACTCAATATTCAAGCGGCAAAAAAAAATCATTCTATCTGAACTTCAGAAATCAAAGAAAGGTTTATTTTGGATTAGTATTCAATTGCATCAAAATTATTTAAAAATTTAAATTTTAATACCAATGTGGATTAAACTATCTGTTATTACACAGCTGCTTCAAAAAGATACAAAATTGTTTAATATTACCTTCATTTGGAACAAGAAATAAATGTATATGGAAGTATAATATATTATTATATGTAAATATAATAAAATTAAATAACCTGCTCGCAGAAAATAATTGTGAAATTATTGAAAATATAGCATGCTTTTGCAAAACATACAGAGTAATTATGTATACAATGTAAAAATTTTGATATACAGTCAACACTGAAATAAATTTTACCAAAAACATTTTATTAGGTAGATGAGATCATTAATATTTTAAAATAAATTATGTATTATAAAATGAATATGTATTCATCAACCAAAAGATGTGAAGCAAACTACAGAAACTGCGTGCATATAACTAAAGCAGAAAATGAACTAATTAAAAGGAATCGAGAAGATCACAGACATTTCCAAGGGGGCTGGACAGTTAAGGTGAGAAATAGGCAGAATTGATGGTCGAGTTGGCTTAATGACATCCTGCCTCTTCCCCAGCAGCCTGCTGCCAGCTCATTCTTTCTAGCGCTATCGTCTGGTTCTGTCCACAAAGGAGGTAGAAAGGGATCAGAAGGACTGAAGCTGATGATTGAAATCTAGAGTCTGCTCCTAAAGAACAACTAGGAAAATAATATACAAGTCAGAATACGCTGGAATCCAAAACAGATTAATTTTAGGAAGAAGGACTATAAATGTTCAGAAAGTTAAATGTTTCAGAAATTAAGTTAGATAAAAATAGAAGTAGAGTTTAGGAATGTGTACAGTCAGAATAAAAGGAATAAATTTGTATGTAGAATACTAAGAGACCACCTCATAATTAGGGCTGTAGTTTAAAACATGAATATGAATACATGTGTACGGAGGGTTTGCAGCATTTGAGTGGATGTATAGTGATAAAATGCAGAGAGCAGATGTGTGCAATATCAGACACAATGTGTCCCACAAGAATTGTCTGTAGTAAGCTAGGGAATCCTATTTATTATCACAGACAAGTCCTGCATAATTGGTAGACAAATCTCACAGGTAATTTATCAAACACAGAAGAGTGGGCAAATTCTCTAAGAGGAAAAACGTCAGGACAGAAGGGTGGCAAAAGCAAGCTGAGATCTGCCACAGAGATCTCACAACTAGAATCTTTCTGAAAATGAACAAAAATTAATACGAGAGTGACCCAGTCACACCTGGGACAATGTGCGTAGGGTGGGACCAGGGTGACTGAACTTGTGTATTCCTCAGAGTTTGGTGAGTTTTATAGCCTCAGCAATGGAGACACTTGAAGGGAATGCAGAATTGGCCTTGCCCATACATCATAGGACATTGCAGGAATCTCGGAGCGCTAAGAGGGGTAGGGCCAATGGTGTCGTGGCCCACGGAGCAGCAGCTGTGTATGAATTCTTGAACTAACAGTATAAGCAAAATGAAAGACATTGTTATAGTGCTTATGTTATGGGAGACAGAGTGACCCAAAAATGCGGGACAGCTGGGGAAATGACTGTCAAGAAAATCTCAGAATGAAAAGGTCAAAGAGACCAGAACAGAATCTCATCATGCAACAAGGATCATTTATCCCAATCTGCAGCAGGAGACAGAAGTATCCAGCAAAATTGACTTATCATGCATGTCTGCTCCGTACCCTCAACTCAAAGCAACTGCCACTAACTGATTATAGTTTCCCTTCATACTAAGCCCATAAAACCTCAGAATCTCTACACTTAGGAAGAAGTGGTGCCATCAGTTCATGTACCAAAGGCCATTTCCCACAAAGCACATCTCACTACAATTGACACTGTGGCTGAAATAGGTTGAAACAATAAAATAATTTCCGACAGGTTGTTAATGTGGATATTTATATTAAGAAAAATGAAGAAGGACAGAGGTAAGGAGAGTCAAGTTAAGATGTTGAAATAATTTGGGGAATTATTAACAGAGGTAGGACAAGATGTGAGAAAAATGTAAGTATCATTAATGGAGGTAGGACAGAAGCAATGTATGTAATGGCCTAAAGCCTATCTTGCTGAAGACGTCTTACTAGCCTGAGCTTAAGGCGAAGTGATGCTTAGATTGGAAATTAGGAATTGCTATATTTCTCAAATTATGATATGCTTGATTTCTTTAATGGTCTACTCCCTTCATAATGTGACAGATCACAGTTCATTAGCTAAGTAATTACTTGGGTTTATGTTTGTATTTTGTTTTACACGCAGACAGAAGGAATAGCATTTTAATAACACTGATTTGTCTAGAGATTTCTAACTCAGGGGTACAACATTTGCAAAAAGAAAACTGAAATTTATTATGAAAAAAGTAGGTCTCAAGGTCATTTAAAATATTATCAGAAGGAAAATACAAATAAAATCTTCCAAACCTCCTTTTTAAATTAGATAAGTTTCTTACATGTATTAAGGCTTTTTAATTGCACACCTAAACCCTTTCCCCTGAAGTCTTTAATTTTAATACAGACTTTAGTTCAATTTCATCTCACAAGGACTTTTTTCTATAAAACAGTCATACCGTAATCTAGTTTTATTATTAAAATAATTATGGCGATATATCAAATACTGTTAAATTTCATAACAAAAATTATATAAAGTAGTTGCAGATGATTAAAAAGAAGCATAGCTTCTAGAATGAAAACATGACTGTAAATTAGCCTTAAGGAAAAAAAGATAGTATTCCAACCACAGAATGCCCAATAATGGTTTATCACTAATCTATGAGAACTAGAATAAAAAGATGAAATAAAGCATTAAGAAAATATGCAATTTATGTATTAAGTCATCTTCAAAAATCAAATAATGAGAAGGGCCAGTGTTTTACTCATTAGAAGACACAAGAATAATTCCATGTAGTAGTTTATTTCTGTGTCATTTTACAAGAATAAAAATAAAACAAAAATGACTGAATTTATTCTTGCATTTAAATTTGGCCTGCACCGCAACTTGTCAAATTCATATATATGGATAAGACATAGAAAGTGGCTGGCCAGAGAGAGCAAGGAAAGAGGCAGTAGTTATATTTCTCAGGTAAGTAAACTTTCTCTATCTTCTAACACAACATTTATCATTAAAGGCAACAGGGATACTTTAGACAACATGACACAAGGGCTGTAAATTTCAGAAAATTCCAAGGAGAATTACCTCTAAATCATTTTGCCTGAGAAAATTTCCACTTGATGGTATATATTTATGAGAAGATCAGTTGCTAAGAAACAGAATAGAGAAGCTGATGAGAAAAAAACACGGTACTCCCCCAAATTTCTTGTGAAAAATTAGCCTTCCTTGGATTGTTTTACAGTTACAGCTTTAGTACAGTTAGAAAGGAAGGAGTTGAATGAGTCACTCCCTTCCCCCAAATTCAACTATAAACATCACCTTAATGATTATCTAGGCTTTCATCTTCTTAAAGGAGGTACAAAATAAAATAACAGGAAGCCTAAGGGATCGCCCTGCCCTGGGGGGGCAGGACTCTGGCACCAATGAGAGATTCAGTAGGAGACACCTAAAGGTCAGAAGGGTCCGGCTTTTAATGCAAAGGGTCTGAGTTAACAAGTGCTCCTTTTTGCTCTCTTTTGCCCTTTCTGCCCTTTTTCCCTTTTTCCCTTTCCCCTGTCCCTGCTGCTATCTTCCCAGTGATCCCCAATAAACGCAGCTATTTACTACCTACTACAGAGTGTGTGCTTGGAATTCTTTCCTCGTCATACATGAGAACGTGCACTATTTTTGGCCCATTCCACTATACTAACTTCATACAAACAGGTATATTATTATAGACAGCAAAGTAAGGTAGAAATATTATAGGCAGTTAGACAGGGCTGGGCCCTCAGTGGAGTCAATACACAAGAGGAGAATATGCTACAACTATGGCTGGAGGTGCATCCACTGAAGGTCAGGACTCTGAGATAAGGCTGAGGGATAAACAATGAACTGAAGATTACACTCATCTGATCTGATAAAGTGTAGGTCATCCAGGTGGGCGACCAAGATCTTCAGATTCAACTCACCCTGGAATGTCCTTGTTCTCTCCCTTGCCGATTTACTACGTGACTTTCTTTCCCATTGGATCACTATTACCTAAACGACTACACTTGCAATATTATTGGTTAATCATCATTTTGACACACATTGTACCCGTCTCACAATTTTGCTCTATAAAACTTCCCCTGGAGGGTGGGCTCGTTGGCAACCCACTAGGGTTCCCTCCTATCTCTCAGGGGCTCTCTTTCTCTCTCTCAATAAATTTCCTACTCTTAACCTCCTTTGTTCCTTAGAATTCATTCTTCGACTTTGGGGAACATGAACTCAGCATAACTGACATCTAGCAGGTTGGGAGTTATATTTTTTCCCCTATATCAATATGAATCAACGTATTTCAAGCAAAGAACTCATGAGGAAGGGTTCATAGTTGAAAACAGCACCACCTTGCAATATTCCTTTTTCTAAATTGTATCTTTTATAAAATTGAGATTGTATTCTCTGCTTTCATTTAGAATAAATTGTATTGTTTTTTGTTTCCCCTTCACTACTTTTACATTTTCTGTCAAAGGACTTTGTGCACTATTTACAAGTGGATTATTAGTCTAGTCTGTAAATCTAATGTACACTTTAGTTTTCATCCACTTTACAAACACAATACTGGCTCTGTGCCAGCCACAGTTCTAGGAGCAGAAGATTCAGCCATGAATAAAACAGTTCTCCCCTTCTCAGTTACATTCTAGGGAGGAGAATCTGACAGTAAACGACGCATTGTAATACCTGCGGAGAAGTCTGCATCTCGGATAAGGCAGCTTTAAGCAGAGCCAGCGTGGAGGAAGGGAAGGAAGCTTCAGATCTGCTGAAAGGGCTTTCCAAGCAAAGGCCGAACAGTAGGAAAGTCGCCCCTGCTGACTGTATTTGTGCAACGGAGCCCGAAGGAAGCCAGAACGGGGAGGAGAAAACAAGTAAGAGTAAGAGCCATAGGGCAGGTCAGAGAAGAGGTCAGATTCAAGGCCATGTAGAGTCTTCGTGCGTATGGGGAAAGAACTCGAGAACTACCTCAGGGTAAAATGCAAAGGCACGAGCAGAGGACTAGAAGGCATGAACATATTAAAGGAACATGCCGGCCGTCACTTGGCGAAGGAAGCATGGAGCCGGTCAAGGGAAAGCAAGGCAGCTGGGAAAACGACTATTCACCTTAACCCAGCTGAGAAACAGGGCCGATTGGACCAATTACTTATGAGAAGTCTTTGAAATCTGGATATGTTTCGACCAGAGTCGAGAATCTATTGGATATGATGTATAAAAACCAAAGACGAAGGCCTGACAATTGGAATAAGGGTTTCATTGACTGAAACAGGAAGTATGGGAAACAAGTGTTGGAAAGCAACTAGTATCTTCATATTTCTGCATAGTAGGGCTTACAAAGCAAAGCTTATTGGCAACATGGTTTAAAGGATATTGAACAGTAGCCATATTTTGAAAGTTAGAGGCACAGAATTACTACAGATTTACAAATGTATCTCCTTAGGAGCTATTTTGCTACTTATTTACATTTCAAATGCTCAAGAAACTTCCTAGGCATCCTTTACATTTCAAAGGGCTGTAAGGACTTAGAGACCTTGATCTTTCCCTGCCTAAGAGGATTTCTTTATGTTAGAACGTTAAGATTTCTCTTCCTCCGTTCTCTTCAAAGGGGTGGATTCAGCTGAGCAGCCCTTCCTAAGACGATCACAAGTACAAAATTTCAGGGTTCCTCTCCCGTGCTCTGACCTGGGTTATACCTAAGGAAGGATGCGCAATGGGGAGCCCAACCTGTAACAAGCTGTTCGTGAAACAGTATCTGTTCTCTGATCCCAAAAACCTTCTGCACTCTCTCAGAAATATATATATATATATATATATATATATATATATATATATATATATATATATGAAAAACTTCTCAAGAAGGATTTCAGGTTGATTGGTGGGAATTAAGAATATTTATACTCATATCGAGTGATTAATATGTTTGAGAGCCTTGCTCTTTCTGAAAGCTGTTTTGCTTACTGATTTTTTTAATGGTTCCATGGCATGTTTAAGTTTTGTGTTCTATAATGATTTCGAGCCATTAATCTTTTAAAATTAATTTTACTTTACCAAGAGCACATATTAGCAGAATTTAACTTCAAATAGTAGCGTTAAGGCACTTAATAAAAACAACTAAAACATATTGCCTAACCTATCTATTTTCATTTAACTGTTTATTACAGCACTCTCACACTCCCGGTTTTGAATAATACGCATATGTTGTTGTCAGACATTTCAACAACAGATATCTGTTGTGATCCTATTATGATAATATTTGTTACTTTTATCTCATCATCCAGTCAGCCTTCTTGTTCTTCTCCCAATATGATAGTATTGTAATTAAATAGATAATTCTTGTTCACATTATCCCATAAACTATTGTTCAGTGATGAACACTGTAGCCTACTCCCGACTCCCGAGTCTCAGGAGTCCCTGAGATGTTCTACCAGTCGCCCTGTGACCTGCTTTCCTCGGTGCTGTGACCCTCCACCTCTCTCTGAAGCAGACCTTCGTCATCAGGGTAAGAAACGCGCAAGAACGGGTGATTGGCCCTGGGGGGATCTGAAAGTACCTTTCTCCTAGCTTCGCATTAGGTGTAGATTGTTGGATTGAACGATTTTGCATTTAGAATTGTGAAAGGATTTAACTCGTTTGTTTTCTATATACCATCATAGTGGTCTAAATCTGAAGCCTTCACATGAAATGGTACTTTCTGCTCTTGAAATTTATAGTCAATTCTTTGTTCACATGATTCTGAAATTTGTCCAAGAATGGACGCTTTTACTTTCATTGTTGTGCCAGGTACTTAGCATGCCTTCTTAGCCTGGCAGCTTGTATTTTCAGTGATGTTCAATTCTCTTAAAAGAATTCACTGATGATTATCCCAATTCTGTTTACCTCTTAAATTCTTTAACGAACTCACTCATTTCGATGTTGGACTTCTTTGGCAATTTTCAATTTTTTCATCTTGTATCACTCATTGCTCTTCTTTATTTTCTGAGAGGTTCATCAAATTTAATATATAGATATCTGAGCTTTTTATTCTGCTTTCTCTACTGCAATTTTTAATTGTTTCCCTATTTCATTAATTACATTCTGTCCTTTTAAAAACAATATGTTATCTTAACTGTATATTCTTAAGGCTATATGTAAATATTTTTGAAGTTTTTTTTTTTTTTTTC